>JZKD02S1672742.1:312687-324367 GCA_000966675.3 Picea glauca
GGAAGAGTATGTAGGAGAGCATGGAACACTAGGAGAGGAAGAAGACAAGGGGAGAACTAGGTAATATTGGGTGCTACCAGGTAAGAAGTGGCTAGAGTTGATAATGGGAAGTCTAGGCTAGCCCAAAAAAACTCTAAATAGGAACAATGGACATCTTATAAAGCATTGCATTGTTGTTCATATTATATGTTCAAGAGTAAATTAGAGTAATCAAGGGGATATACATAGCATTCAATGATCTCTTGAAAAATCCCTATGACAAGGGTGACTCCACAATGTTTATTAATGAGAAGATGAGTTCTGTCCTATTGTACAAAGCCCCAATGATAAGGATAGGGGTGATGAGTGATGAAAAATGTGATTATTTTGGTTATAAATTGTCAAGGATTATTTTCAAGGGATCATTTTCAATAGAGTTTGTAATAGGGACTATTTTTTGTTAGGGATAAGTGTCCAAATATTGGTGTACGCTAGGATCATCAAGGGATTTCTCATCTATGTACAAGCATTTGCATGTGAATTATTATTATAAGAATAAGCATTATGTAGTAGTTTCGTTTGGAGCCTTATAATACTTGCACCAACGTGTGGGATGAGAGGAGGGGTCTAGATTATTGGGATTAGCTTCATGCATTGTTTACTAGGAACTAGGATTTGGACTAGAGATAGCAATAAGTTTAGGATTATGGAAATGAATGAAGTGAGGGATATTTTCTAATTTATTTTACATAATGAGGATATTGATAAAGACTTTGTATACGGGGGTTCTCTAAAATACTTATAATTCTTTATAAAAAAACTACAAGTAAACCAAAATTATATTTAAAATATCTACAAGTAAACCAAAACACCACATGGAACTTGGCATATATATCAATATCTACATATTCATGAGGATTGTGAACTTTTAGTAGTATAAATCGTACTTTTAAAAACATGTCAAAACCCTTACCTTTTCATTGTTCTTTTGCTAGATCCATTAGCCCATAGAAATTGATAAGAGTTTTCCACGAGATGCATTTCCATCACCAAGACCTACATGGATCATAAAAGACAATTTTTTTATATGAGTAAATAATTAATAAGCAAATAAGCATGCATTTAGTTATGTAAAATACTCTAGAAAAAAATGAAGTTGTCTCATACCTTAATGATCTTCTCTTTGTTTCGAGAATAGGTTATTCTCTATTGAATAGGGCCAACCATGTGAAGGTGGAAGCTCATATGGTCCCTCCCCCCCCTCACATCGCTCTCAATTCCCCATACCCAACAAAAGATTTTCTTTATATAGAAAACATATAGACATTAATGCATAACTAGGATAGTCACCAAAACATATGAACATATGAACATATAAACATCGATAAAGATCCAAAAACAAGTCATGAATTTATACATCTAATTTTTCTTTGATTTATGTTCTTTTACATTCATAAAACTGATAATTGGGATATCATCATCATCCAAGGAAATTGTATTCCGTGTGCCCTATCCTTATATTGTTTATGTGCACTCATGTACCATACTTCTGGTATGTTGTTGTGAAGGGTTAGTTGGAATTTGTTTAGGGTCATGAACTGGAACAACAAAAATGATCATATCGATATGTTGAAATATAATTGAAATAACTAATTCATTGTTTTGATTAACATTACACTATTTCTCTTTACCTGTCTCTGTAGCTAGGACAGTTGGTGTGTTAATTTCCTATCCACTTGGTAGCTCTCACATTTCACCCTCCTGAGCTACATGCTCTTCAATTTTGAGAAGATAATATATAAGTATAAGTCAAGAAATAAATATCTACAATCACGGTAAATATTTCTAATTATGAAGCATACATACTGGAATGGGTACTCTTCTCTACATTATCACTGGACATGTGGACCCTTGTATGATGTGGTGTTTGATGAATAACACTTGATTCACCATTGCGGTAGCACTCTTGCTTGAAAAAAAACATAAATACTTAGTTAAGGGTGATATAATAAAATATGAATAGACTTTACAAGCATGCTACTGCAGTTTCCTTATTCATTTGATTTACCTATGTGGCTGGGGAGATAGGAGTTTGTCCCAATATTTTTCTATATTCAATCACACTTTTAAAACCATGCTTGTAACCAAGCTTCAGGTCCTCCTCGGTGGCAGCAGTGTCGAACATATTTAACTGCAATTCATAACACCATTAAAAATACCAATAACAAAAACATATATTTGTTCACTACCGTTAAATAAATATTAACCACAGTTAATCATTTAAATCTTACTATTCAGGCTTTGAGTTTTACGTAGCCACCCTGCCTAGTTTATGCTGCCCATGTTTTTCCACTCCGGCCTTTGTTTCTTTGGATGTGTCTGGTAGCCTACATATGGAATTTTTGAAAAATATTAGATAATAGAATTGTTACTTAAAATAGGAAAGAAAAACATAAATTCTCATATTTCACTGATAATATGACATGTGTTGTACCTTGCTTGAGCAGCTCATGGTTGTCGTCCTTGTTTTTTAAATAATTTCTTCTTTGCATCATCTATTAACGCCTTCCACTCTTTCTTGGGAACCATGGGAGGGAACTCGTGCTTGAGGTCTATTTGCAATTTATCCCTATACTGGGCCCTGGTGTATTTTAAATTCTCGCTAACCAACTTTGTAACCACTTTCTTGTTGAAAGTGTTGTTGAACAATTTTACCATGTGATCTATTAAATCATTTTTCTTTTTTATATCTTGGCCATTCCACCGTGTGTGAATGGTGGGGCCAAACAACTCCAACGCTTTGTCATGTAAGTTTCTATAGAAAACATTATTTCCTACAGTAACGTGTTATCCATTAATCAATTAATAATGTCAACAAATGTCCATTTCAATTTCATGAAAAAAATGAATCAATTAATGAGACAATTACTTGCAATCTTCTGAATCTTTATCGGAACACATGTGTCAACCACCAGAAAGGTCACATCTAGTGATCTAGTTATTTTAATTCATTATGATCCATGCATAATAGTATCCTATGCACCTACACTATGTTCCTCTCCGGATTCATCATGTGGAGTCCCAGGCTCCGGCTCATCATGCTCCGACATGTCATTCCAGTCAAAATTGCCCCGCTAATCAATGGATTCTAGGGGAACCTCAGGAGGCTCAAAAATCCTCACTTTCACTTTGCTATGTCGACTGTTTTTTTTCATTGGACCCTCTCTGCTACCTATAGCATATGCAGGATCAACAGGTTCCCCACGCACGTGGTTTAAAAACTCCTAAGGACATAAAAATTTTCTTTATCAATTCATATACAAAATATAAAACTAAAAAACGGATATGAAATTGTCATAGCTAATAAAAATATGTAAAGATGCCACTTACCCCAAAATTAGTTATTGTAATTTGTAGCTCTACAATTCTCTCCATGTCCTCCTGTGTCAGGGGTCGTTTGCTAATCAAACCTAGATATTCCATGTTAGCCTTCTTCAAGGCCTTCGTTACAATTGTCATTGGGTTTGTCGAATAATATATTTTGTGCTCATCAATATCCTATGTGGGAGCCTAGACACATGTTGACACAATAAATCAATCAACAAAAGTTATGAAATTCACCTCTAACACTAAAAAAATGAAATATTGCAGTAATATTAGAAAAACAATAACAAAATTTCATAAATTTAGTTGTTGTAGCCATAATTTGTTACTATATTTAACATTTATCCGATAAGGCACTACAGGTGCCTTTCCACGGTCACCATGTTGATATGTAACGGGTGAAACTAGGACAGGGTCACCCTAGACAGAAGTTGACACAATAAATCAATCATTAAAAGTTATTAAATTCACCTCCAACATTTAAAAAATAAAATACTGGAGTAATATCAGAAAACAAATAATGAAATTTCAGAAATTTAGTTGTTGTAGTCATAAGTTGTTACTGTATTTAACATTTACCTAATGAGGCATTGTACGTGCCTTTCCAAGGTCACCCTGGAGAGATGTAGCTTTTGAAACTCGGACACGGTCACCCTGGAGAGATGTAGATTTTGAAACTCAGACACGATCACCCTGGACATAAGTTGACACAATAAATCAATCAACAAAAGTTATGAAATCCACCTGTAACATTTAAAAAATGAAATATTGGATTAATATCAGAAAAATAAATAATGAAATTTCAGAAATTTAGTTGTTGTAGTCATAAGTTGTTAATGTATTTAACATTTAGCTAGTAAGGCACTATGGGTGCCTTTCCACGGTCACCCTGGAGAGATGTAGTGGGTGAAACTTGGACATAGTCACCCTGGATAGAGGTTGACACAATAAATCAATCAACAAAATTTATCCAATTCACCTGTAACATTTAAAAAATGAAATATTGGAGTAATATCAGAAAAACAAATAATGAAATTTTAGAAATTTAGTTGTTGTAATCATAAGTTGTTACTATATTTAACATTTCCCTACTGAGGCATAGTGGGTTCCTTTCCACGGTCACCCTAGAGAGATGTAGCGAGTGATTTTCTACCACGGTCACCCTAGACAGATGTTGACACAATAAATCAATCAATAAAAGTTATGAAATTCACCTGTAGCATTAAGAAAATGAAATATTGCAGTACTAATAGAAAAAAAATAATGAAATTTCTGGAATTTAGTTGTTGTAGTCATAATTTTTTAGTGTATTTAACATTTACCTGCTGAGGAAAAGTGGGTGCCTTTGCACGGTCACCCTCTCCATCTATTTGATTTAAGTTGTAATCGATCAACGACTCTTCACCTCAAACTATTGTTTTTGTTGCACATGAAAATATATGATTTCCTTCGCGTGCCTCAAATATGCAATTCAGTTTCTTAGTTTTTTCCATTGGTCGTGTACTATTTATAAATCCAACAATGTTTCCAGTAGCTTTTGGCCTTCCATCTATATAGATAGTTTCCCCTTTATTTTGATTTTTATCTAGTAGTTGTATATAATTTGCATCAACTCCTTATCTCCGCATACTTTGCGTATATCAGACCAACATCAACCAGTGATTGTATTTGTATAATGGTCTGACATACTCCATCAATTCAGTTATAGTTCCATAGCCAACCTTTATGCCATCCATGGAAAATAACTGCAATCCATGTAAGGATGAAGGAGCAATGTGATACATCCTCCCACGGATGAAGAAATATGTGTCCACTTTAGGTAGCTCCTTAGGTGCCCATCATTACACTAGATGTCTATACCTCAAGGGAAACTCAATGTCACCTATGCTCTCAACATTATAATTACACGACCCTCCGTTGCCAATTAAAAATTGCATGAGGGTACACAATCTTTTCCTTACCTTTTCCAACCTAGTTGATCTAGAACCGGTAGATCTAGTACACCACGTCTCACTTTCAACCTCTCTTACTATATCTTGATCATCACTCAAGGAAAATAGATCCGACAGATACCTATTTGGTGGTACCTACACTCGTTAAAACAAGAAGATAAATTATCGTGGGAATATACATTTTTGGTACCAACAAAGTTGCATATAGTTGCATAAAATTAAAATTTCCACACCTATCTGTCATATAGTTGCATAAAGTTGAAATTGCCACACCTAGTTGCATATAGTTGCATTATAGTTGCATAAGTTGCAATATAGTTGTGTAAAGTTTCATAAGTTCCATAAAGTTTTTTAAGTTGCATAAGTTGCATGTTGCATAGTTGCATATAGTTGCATACGAAATTGTTGCAATATAGTTGCATATAGTTGCATAAGTTGCATAAGTTGCAATATAGTTGCATATAGTTGCATAAGTTGCAATATAGTACCAACACAAGTTGCATATAGGTGCATTTAGTTGCATAAATTTTAAATTTCCACACCTATCCGTCATATAGCTGCATATAGTTGCATAGTTGCATATAGTTGCGTAAAGTTGCATAAACTTGCGTAAAGTTGCATAAAGTTGCATAAAGTTTCTTAAGTTTCATAAGTTGCATGTTGCATAGTTGCATATAGTTGCATACGAATTTGTTGCAATATAGTTGCATATAGTTTCAATATAGTTGCATAAATTGCATATAGTTGCATAAGTTGCAATATAGTTGCATATAATTGCATAAGATGCAATATAGTTTCATTTGACCACTCACCAATATTTGAGAATATAGTTGCAATATAGTTGCATAAGTTGCAATATAGTTGCATTTGGAACCATTGGTACGTTTTCATAATAAGAATAGGTCTCAATGTGTGTACCATGACTAGAGAGGAAAAAAAGGGCCTAAGGTCCTAAACATATTTTCTTTGTCTCATTGGACATTAACAAGGCATCAAACAACCACATTTATCCTCTTTAATAGACTATGGTGCTTGGGTGGGATATGGGTATCATTCACAATTTTTTCACACCATGTATGGAACTTAGGTCATGTCCATGGTCAGGGAAAGAACATAAGGTTTTTAGGTCCTACTTGCATATAGTTTCATATAGGTTTATAGGGAAATAACATAAGGTATGTTGCATAGTTGCATATAGTTGCATACAAAATTGTTGCATAAGTTGCATATAGTTGCATAAGATGCAATATAGTTTCATTTGACCATCACCAATATTTGAGAATATAGTTTCAATATAGTTTCATTTGGAACCATTGGTACGTTTTCATAATAAGAATAGGTCTCAAGGTGTGTACCATGACTAGAGAGGAAAAAAAGGGCCTTAGGTACTAAACATATTTTCTTTGGCTCATTGGCCATTAACATGGCCTCAAACCACCACATCTATCCTATTTAATAAACTATGGTGCTTGGGTGGATTAAGCTTCATGTGCTTAATGACCAAGATCAAGGCCTCCAATTACGAATATGGGCAACATTAATATGCTTTAAATAATAATAATGGCTATTAGGACACCATATGGGCACCATTCATAGGTTTTATGCATCATAGTTGGATCTCAAGGCCTCTAAGAAGGAAATTAGAGCCATTAGGAGGATATAGTTGCATTCATAAGTTGCATTAGGAGGATATAGGTCACACATTCATAAGTTTCTTATAGTTGCATAAAACGCATATACTAGTTGCATTGTTGCATAAAGTTGAGTAAAGTTGCATAAGTTTCAATGTTGCATAAAGTTGCATGTTGCATAATGTTGCATAAACTTGCATAAAGTTGCGTAAAGATGCATAAGTTTCATTGCTACATAAAATTGCATGTTGCGTAAACTTGCATAAAGTTGCGTAAAGTTGCGTAAAGTTGCATTAATGTTGCATAAAGTTGCATGTTGCACAAAGGTGCGTAAAGTTGCATAAGTTCCATAAAGTTTCCCTAAATAAATCTTGTTAATCTTAATTTATTCAAGACCGAGGCTAGACCAACCCCTAATATGTTGTTGCAACAACTTATTGAGATAGGAAGGAATGATAATGAAACTGTTAGAGAGTTTAACACTAGATTTGAGAAGTCGCTTCAACGAATTCCTAACAATATTTCCCTCGAAAGAGATCATCTTATTTTCCTTTATACCAAGGCCTTCCCAGCACATTGGTATGCTTTAATTAATAATAATGGCTATTTGGACACCATATGGGCATCATTCACAGGTTTTATGCATCATAGTTGGCTCTCAAGGCTTCTAACAAGGAACTTAGAGCCATTAGGAGGATATAGTTTCATTCATAAGTTGCATTAAGAGGATATAGGTCACACATTCATAAGTTGGATATAGTTACATATAGTTGCATAAGTCGCATATACTAGTTGCATAGTTCCATAAGTTGCATATTAGAGTTATTTCTTCCACTCCAGTTAGAAAACCCATAAAGGGAATAGTATCCAAAGAAATATAATGGAGAATTGTAACATCCTCCTCGTTACGACAACAACTCTGATAACAGGTGCAATTTTTTTTTGTTTAAGGTGTGTGTGTGCGTGTAAAAAGGAAACAAGCACACTTGACTCTATGTCTCCACCCGACAACTAACAAGATGCAACCACGATGATCACAGCAAGAAGACATAAGGCACACAAAAAGTATCTGCAATCATTAAACGACCATAGACATAAGGCACACAACAAGTAACTGCAAGCATTAAACGACCATAGACATAAGGCGCACAACAAGTAACTGCAAACATTAAACGACACACTGTGTTATGTACAGTATGAACACAGATGGAAGAATCCATAGTAGTAGATTTTACTATTTCTTCATAGGAAAGCAGGGCATTTAATCTTAGTTCTCTGCTCCAGAGAGAGAGAAGGTCAGATAGGCTCTTGGCCGATTGCTCAGGCAGAAACTAGTAATCTCTGTTAGGAGGTCGCAGTGGTCAGAAATTTGCCTTTAAAGAGTCCGAGACTACTGATACGACCTTAGAGGTGTGTCGCAAGAGTGGAAACCCTTCCTGTAAATGGCCCGAGACTCTTGATACGGCACTGGATTCTTTACACAGAAAATAATCACACACACAGACTTATATATAGAGTGACTAGCTTTATCAGATCGAAGAGTCTGATATCATACCACTGTGAGTTTGGACAATTCCAATTATAGTACTAACCCTGAAATTTACTAACAATATCAATACATCCTATATGTTACATATACCATAAAATTACAATAACATTATCTTAACAACCTCACATCTTATGTTATAATAACCTTGCAACTAAAACATCAATCGCCAATCACATTACTCCTTGTATGCTACCAATGAAATGAAGTTACAATAACTTTACCATAAAATGAATCAACATTACATTGATCATAACTAAATAAAATGACGACCACCTTGCAACTTACAGGTTATATACAACATTATTTCCAGATTTCCATAAAACATATAACAAACATCACCTTAATAGTTCCATAACCATTAGCACCAACATTAAACATTTCATTATACTATCGTTACCTTAAAACAAATACACTAACATTAACCTTACCCTAAGCATTTAACATGAAGCATTACATTACATGATTTTTCCATTGCGCGCAAGTCTCATTCATCAGGCAACATGTCATTCAATTCTTAAATAATCATGGGCGCCAGAATAAGTAAGTTTAAGCCATCATTAGAAATAACTATATAAAAACTAAATATCTAGATCCACCATCTACTACATAAATCCTCAATGYRTAAAAACTAAATCTATGTCAATCATTCACTACATACTAACCAYTGCTCAAGTAGCGATAACTAAAACCATCGGTATTGCATCCATAAGGCCATAAGGTGCCATCTCAAACAACACTAAATATACATCAATAAGCCAGTCGGAACTTCGCCAAGGTTAACATGTAAGTAACATCAACTGTAGGCTAACTATCTTGGCAAAAATTAAAAAAAAGGAGAGCCATTAGCAATTGGACACTAAATGCAACCAGTTTTAGCAAGGTTAAAAGCAACCCATCCTTAATCCAACGTTCCTTCCAACTAGTCATTACTCTTGATGACCATAGCATCTATATCAACTAGAATGCTGCCATTAAATGTTCAATTAAGCGATCACAAGACCCTTATCGCAAGCAATTAATAATGCATTCTCAATCATAGATCAATCAACAAGTCCGAAAATTGCAATATAGTCAATATTCACCAATCAATTGTAATCATTACACCTTCAAATTGGGCAGCTCTAATTTAACCATGTTCTCATCTACTAGCTATTAACATTAATTGAAGCATGAGCCAAATAAAGTAGTTTGCTATTAATACATACTAACTAATATAAAGTAGTTGTTGTTTTGAAAAGTTAACTAATACAAGGCATATTGCCTTTATTAAATAAAGTGGATTGCTATCATTAACCAAATAATTGAATTGCTAATTCAGAAAACCATTACTGACAAGGGAGGTTGCTCTTAATAATAAAGTCGATTGCCCATTAATGCCAAAATTGAATGCATTCAATTAATTCGAAATAATCCAATCTCAACTGGCACTTAAAACATGACCAATACTTTCCTACTTCCAATTTAGAATACAACCCATTAAGATTTTACGAGGGATAGGGTGTCTCTAGATTAATGGTTTAATATATAAATTTCGTCTCTAACTGAAAACAAATAATTTAATAAATAAGGTGTCACAAGGATAGTGCGGTGTCCTGAGGTTAACAGCGGATTAAAAACATCAAGATCTATCATGCCCAACCACTGTTGCCAGAACGAATTCTCAGATCTAAATTTAGAAAAATGAAATGCCCATACATCTATTGCCAGAATGAATTCTCAGATCTAAATTTACAAAACGAAATTGCCCATGCAACTATTGCCAGAACGAATTCTCAGATCTAATTTTACAAAAACGAAAATGCCCATAACACTATTGCCAAAATGAATACTCAGATCTAATTTTACAAAAATGAAATTCCCATACATCTATTTCCAGAACAAATTCTCATATCTAAATTTACAAAACGAAATTGCCCATGCAACTATTGCCAGAACGAATTCTCAGATCTAATTTTACAAAAATGAAAATGCCTATACCACTATTTCTAAAACGAATACTCAAATCTAATTTTACAAAAATGAAAAATTCCCACAGTGATATACAACACGCCCACAATAATAGAAAACGCCCATAGTAATAGAAAAATGCCTACATCAATATAAAAACGCCCAAAGAAATTTATAAACGCCCACAGTCATTTAAAAACACCCACATCAATATAAAAACGCCCACGTAAATTTATAAACGCCCCCATCAATATAAAAACGCCCACAGAAATTTATAAACGCCCAGAGTCATCTAAAAACGCCCACATCAATATAAAAACGCCCACAAAAATTTATAAATGCCCACAGTCATATAAAAATGCCCACATCAATATAAATACACCCACTGAAATATATAAACGCCCACAGTGGTATAAAACGCCCCCATTAATGTAAAAATGCCCACTGTAATGTGTAATATGCCCACAATCATATACAACGCCCCCAGTCATATATACACATAGCCATAAAATCTCTTTTGTCGCAACCAACATGCAACAACAGAGTAAGAAGAATATTTTATAACTGTAACACAATTTCAATCGTTGAAGAACAAGGCAAGAAAACCAATTGATCCAACGAGTATCCAAGAAGATTGAAGTTAAGTATTTTTCATCTCACAATGCCAATACAAAAATTATGATAACAATAAGAGAGGGCCAAGGTCCTAATACCTTCTATCATGTAAAATGAAAAACATACTGTTGCCTTAACCCCAACCTCGAATGATGACCGCGCACTCCGTACCGCTCCTACTCCGTGCTGCTCCCCTCGCCGATCGTCAAGACTACACCGGTACCTCCAAGTCAATCGCTAGGGGTACTCTTCTTCCTCCTTAGCCCCCCAAGCTGCAAAGGGGCCACACATAATCTAGATGGTCCGTCTAGCTTCCCAGCTCACCTCTCAAGGCCGAGCTACCACTCCTATCCAAGATGGAAAATCCCAACTCTCCACAAGTAATCAGTCAAGTCACAATTCTGGCAGCGTAACGTTATGCTAACAGCTGATCCCCTTATTCCTCAGCAGCCCTTTCTTTTATAGATTTTTTCCAACCTCCAACTTTCCCTAAATCACATTTTAATTAAGTTTTAATAAAAATATTCTAAATATTTTCCTTCGCACAAGTGTCGTCCATCCCCCTCTTTCCTCAAATAATTATTTTCTTTAAATTATTAAATTACTCATTTCCCTCACCCACC
>JZKD02S1672742.1:324417-342529 GCA_000966675.3 Picea glauca
AGGTTCTTAATTGCAGATTCCTTACTATGTTGACCTCTCTTTTTACCATAAGTTCCCAACTTTCCTTTATTATGTTTCCTCCATTACTTAGTTTCCTAATTCCTATTATTCCCTTATTTCCCCTTTTTATTAGAGCCAAAATTGTAGTTGTGCTATTTACTCTTTTCCCTTTATTATTAATTTAAAATCTTTTTATACTTCCACAAGTTAATAATTTATTTCCTCTTTACAAATTTAAAACCACGGATTTTAATTAAATTATTCCTCTCTTCATTTTACCCTCTAAGTTTAAGAAGACTAAAACTATTACTTAAGTGGGTTTTATTTTATATATTTATTTTTATTTTTATAGAGTCTTTTTCTTAAGGCTAAACAAAATTTTACCCTAGAGAAGTTTTAGACTTAGGTTTAGATTTTGAACTGCGCGACAATTATTTAGGGTAATCATTTTAAGAATTTCTTAAGGTGTTAAATGTCTTAGGGCCATCTAGGTTTGTTCCTTCCTCAACATCAATGTGACGTGCCCTTCAGGATGCACCACATGCTCCAAGGATGCCACTCGCCCCGGTTGTTTCTCTTGCGCGACGTGCCCTTCAGGATGCACCACATGCTCCAAGGGTAACACTCGCTAACTTGTGCTTCTTTCGTGCGATGTGCCCTTCAGGATGCACCACGTGCTCCAAGGGTGCCACTCGCCGACTTGTGTTTCTTTTGCGTGACGTGCCCTTTAGGATGCACCACGTGCTCCAAGGGTGCCACTCGCCAACTTGACTTATTGGTAGACATCTATAACCTCTGGAGTCAGCACTCCACCAGGTGAACTTGTGGGAGACTAAGGGATCTAAGGAATAAGGCCCCCACCTTATTGCAGGCCCCTTAGAATCATTGTGAGCGACTATCGTAGTCTACCATCATGGCATCATTGATTCCTCTCGAACTAGGTAATCGTTAACCTATATCTCGAGCCACGGCGAGAGTGCTAGTAGGTTGTGGCAGGGATGCTGTCCACACCTCTCCCTCAACCTCTCTGGAAATTGTGTGTGACCCCTTTAATCCATATGTGATTCTGGTTGGCAAGATATCGTCAGCTTGCATCATCAACAATCTTGTCAGAACATGTCAACATCATATCATCAAATCAATGAAATATCACAGTAAATAAATCAAACCAAATAGCACACTCCCTGACTCAATCCAGAGTCCAAGGGGTTCCACCGATGCCTCTGCTTCCTCAAGGTCCAAAACCCTGCACACTCAATAAAACTAAGTCAATAGCACCTGTCTACGTCAAAGCAGTAAAATATCATGTCATCTATCATAACGCATCATAATCAAGGATAAATGTTTTAACATCATAAAAGTCCAAATCACTTGCGAGCAAGTGTCCTTAAAGAATAAGTTTTCTCAGTGCGCCAGAGCGGGATGTTACAAGAATATAGTATTTGCAAGATATGTGTGTGTGTGTGCATGCACACCTGTCGCACTATGGCCTAGAGGCAATTTGAAGTAGTTACCATAATGATGACCCAAGTTCAATTCATGGTGAGATCCCTCCACACTTATATGCTTGTTTCCTCCTTGTTGTAGCAACATATAGCCACAATTATGTTAGAAACCTAACCACCCTTGATGTAGAGGGTGTTGGTGATGCAGGTGCACCACCCTGGGGCACGTCCGCTCACAGGATCTTTTCTTCTTGCTCGGCCTGAAGAACTCAAAGGCTCCTTATTTCCCTATCGGGAAATATTCCTCCCACAACAACTCTCCTACAAAGATCTCTCTTAATGATCGGGAAATCTGCGTTGGCCTTTTCCTTTGTTATCGGGATTCCTACTATCGTGGTTTTGACATATGGAATGTCAAAACACCTTGTTTTACCGATCCCCGATCCCGGATACGCTCCTTTGCTACTTTATCCCTCACCTGACTAAGCTCATGGGTCCACATGACCTCTCCTTATATGACTCCAGTCATATCCCTCATCGGAGTTTCAGGCTTTCCGATGTCAAGATGAAATTGTCCCCAGGACTTGCAATTTCTCAAATCCCAACGCGCTTTTCTCACGATATCCCTCCTGGCTATAGACCTTGGCCCGTATGACCGTTAACCCGTGACCACGTTTTATCCCGGTCGGGGCTACGAGATTTCAAAGGATGCAAAAAAACTTACCCGTGGGTTTCCCGATTCCTCGAACACCAATTCTCCATCAGGCTGACAACTGTCTTCCATCACGATGCCTCCCTCCTTTTCCGACGTGCTGACAGCTGGTCGGCATGATCGTATCTTTCACCTCATTTGGATTTCATGGTTTGAAAAACCAAAGTACATAAACACTTTGTCACCGGAATCCCCGATTTCCCGATGACTCAAACCATGATGGATGACTTCTTATCAGGAATTTTCCCGATGGCACTGATTGCCTCCACGCATCCCCTCTGGCAAACGGTTCTGGTTCCTCCGAGGTTTCAGGACTTGTGATGTTCTCACTTTCCTGTCCTCAGGAGCTCCAGGGTTTTCCGACTCCCTCTGGATTTCTGACACCTGTCCCCCCCCCGGACGGACGACTCAGATTATGACGGGCCTTTCACTATGAGTTTTCCTGACCTTCACGGGACTTCTGATTCCGAAACTCCTGATGCCTTGATCTATGGCATGTGTCCAACTGTCGGACGACTTTGATATTCCTAGGACTTCGAGGTTTCAAATGTCGAAATACATTCGACCACAAGATTTTCGATCCTTCGAATCACGATGGTCTCCCTCGGGAAGCTTCTGTCAGATCCGACGACTGAAGGGTGTTTAGTGAGATCTAACGGTCCTCAATATCTAGAGCTTGAACTCCGAACATAGACGTAAAATCCTCGCTTCTATGACAGATCCGACGGTTGACGGGTTTTCACCATTCCTCTCCACAAGACCCTAACCGTCGATTCCTTCCTCCTTGAGGGTTTCTTGAAATAACTAAGTGTTCCTCCACGGAACTTGTCTTCCTACAGTGCAATAGTGCAACGCCTGTTTTTACACACTCCACAGCACGAACTTCTAGTGCTTCTCTTCAGTGAACTTGGAAGCCTTATCCCTCCTGGGCTCCACACAATTTTGAGTCTCCACGAAGAATCTTGCATGCACTCCTTGCGGCAATCCTCGAACACTTCTAAGTGTTGAGTTCTTTTGAGCCTACGCACTCCTGCAACAATAGTCCTTAAATACTTTGCTTATTTTCATGACTGAGACTCTCCTTAGCCGACGTACTCCTTACACAGCTCGTATAACCCGATTTCACTCCTGTGTGAATGAGAATAAGAGATAACTATCTGAGCCTTCTGTCAACACACTCCTTGCAGACGACTTCAACTGCACTCCTAGCAGGAATCCTTGCTCAGATAGAGAAACAATTTTAACTCATTCCACTCCCTCTCAGATCTCAATCTCAACACATGAAATCATACACACAGCATAGTAACAAATGCATAACACGAAGTAAATATTCATGAGCATTGCATTCAACACACATACACAGAGAATAACACGACAGTCAAAATCTTAATCAACTTCTTCTATTAATTCAAGTTTTGTACATGGGTGTTCTTCTACAGTTCTCTTCTTCTCTCCTATGCTCTGGATTCCTCTAAATCTTCCTTAACTATGTTACAATTCACAATGAGGGTGTCTATATCCGTTCTCCCTCTTTCTTCTAGAACTGTCTAATCTAATATTCAATTCTACCTACCTACATTTACTACTATAAATGCCTCTGTCTATCTTAGACAAGAGCGGGGTCCGCAAGGTATGATTACATTTTACCAAGTCCCCTTCATTAAATGATCTCATTTATGCTTGGTGCATCAACTTCAAGGCAGATTTCAAAATTTTGGGTTGGCATGTGCCCAGCTATCCTTTGTCTTCTGCGTTGGCTCACTTGTCTCAGGAGATGCTCCTGCATCATACTCCCTCGCTTGAAAATTTTCATGGGCTCCTGCACGGTGTGTCCATGCTTGAGAATCTCTGCTTCAGTCTCCCAGCTGGCATCTTTAACTGGATGGCCCTTCCACTTGACCAAATATTCAAAATATTCTTTCCTTTTAGTTTTCTTACCCACTCGTTTATCCAGTATCTGTTCCATATGTGGCTTCTCTGCAACTGGCATCTACTTCTACCACTGAACCTTTGGTTGTTCATCACTTGTTCCTGATTCCTCAAGCTTGTATGGGTATAAATCCGAGACATTGAATATCAGAGATATTCCGATTCCATCCTGTAACTCAATCTCATAAGCATTTTCTCCTATCTTCTTCAAGACCTTTCATGGTCCGATTTTCTTCATTTTCAATTTATTGTATGTTCCTCTTGGGAACCTTTCTTTCCTCAAATGCGCCAGAACCAGATCACCAACCTCGAACTGAAGTTGTCTCCTGTGTTGACCGGCTCTGCGCTTATATTCTTTGCTTGTTTTCAGCAACCGCTCCTTCACCTGGCTTTGAAGTTATTTCATTGCCTCAACAAATTCTTCTTCCCTAGCGCTCCTAGAATTATTCTGTTCCGAATCTCTCAATTAAGAAACTCCTCTCGGTTGTGTGCCATATACAATATGGAATGGACTCTTCCCTGTGCTCCTGTTAACAAAGTCATTGTAAGAAAACTCTGCCTGCGACAATATATTGTCCCAACTGCTATGGTGCTCTGTCACCAATATTCTCAACAAGTCTCTCAGACTTATGTTCACCACTTTTGTTTGTCCATCCATCTGAGGATGATAATATGAACTAAACAACAAGTTAGTCCCTAGCTTCTTCCATAATTTTCTCCAAAATTTCCCTAAGAAATTTGTGTCTCTGTCCGAAACTATGCTCTTGGGTAAGCCGTGAAGTCGAACGACTTCTTTGAAAAACAGATTTGCGATGTGAGTCACATCACTGGTTTTCTGGCATGGGTTAAAATGTGCAATCTTGGAAAACCTATCCACTACCACAAAGACCAAATCAAATCCTCTTTGTGTCCTTGGCAATCCGAATATGAAATCCATGCTAATTTCATCCCATGGCTTCTCAGGTATGGGTAATGGTTGATAGAATCCTACATTATGTTTCCTTCCTTTTGAATGATGGAAAATCCTGTATCTGTCTACAAACTGCTTGACCTCTGACCTCATCCCTAGCCAAAAGTATGACTCGCTCAACTTTTCAAATGTCTTATCACGACCGAAGTGTCCAGCCAATCCTCCGTTGTGTTTTTCCTTTAACAAATTCTCCCTCATGGAGCAATTTGGAGATTCTCCTCTGAACAATAATCCATTTTGGATCATATAGTCTGTCCAAGGGCTTCTGTTTCTGAGAACTGGATTCTTAGCTGCTTCATAAACTTCCTTAAAATCCTAGTCATCTGCATACATGTCTCTGAGATCATCAAAGCCTAACGTCCTGATTTTGAATTCCTGCATCAGCAAACATTTCCTGCTCAAAGCATCAGCAACTTTGTTAGCAGTACCAGAAATATGTTTTATCACAAAAGTGAAATTTTGCATGTATTCAACCCACTTAACATGCCTCTAATTCAATTTTTCCTATTGAGTCACAAATTGTAATCCACGGTTGTCACTATATAAAACAAATTCCTTTGGAATCAAATAATGCCTCCATTTTTTCAATGCCTGTATGATGGCATAGAATTCCTTATCATACGTGGAGTACTTTTTCTTTTCTTCATTCAGCTTCTCACTGAAATATGCAATTGGTCTTTCCTCCTGAATCAAGACTGCTCCTATGGCAAACTCGCTTGCATCACATTTCACTTGAAATGTATTTTGAAAATCCGGCAACACCAGAATTGGTTGTTCCGTAATCTTTCGTTTCAACAAATTGAAACTCTTCTCAGCCTCTTCAGTCCAGTGAAAAGATTTATGTCTTTTCTTCACTGTATCCATCATTGTTGTGCTAATTCCACTGAAGTTCGTGATGAATTTTCAGTAGAAACTAGCCAGTCCATGAAAACTCCTCACCTCAAATACGTTCCTCGGTGATGGCCAATTCTTGATCACCTCCACCTTATTTGGATCCATCCTCAACTCATTTTCCGAAATAACAAATCCCAAATAAATGAGTTCTGTCTTCATGAATGAGGAATTCTTCATGTTTATCAGCAACTTCTCTTGCTGTAACCTCTTCATCACAATGGCTAAATGATTTATATGTTCAACCTTCGTCTTACTGAAAATCAGTATATCATCCAAATATACGATAACAAATTTTCTGATGAAATCCTTCAGGACTTCATTCATCAACCTCATAAAGGTACTTGGTGCATTTGTTAAGCCAAATGGCATAACAAGCCATTCATACAAACCTTCGTTTGTCTTGAATGTTGTTTTCCATTCATCACCTTCTCTCATGTGGATCTGGTGATATCCACTCTTCAAATATATCTTTGAAAACAAATTTGTTCCACTTAAGCAATCCATCAAATCATCCATTCTTGGTAATGTGAATCTGTACCTGATGGTTATCTTGTTAATCACCCTTGAATCAGTGCACATCCTCCAGCCTTCGTCTTTCTTCGGACTGAGTACTGTCGAAACAACACATGGACTCAAGCTTTCCCTGACCAAACCTTTGTCCAACAACTCCTGGACCTGTCTTTTAACTTCTTCATTCTCCTGCGGCGTCAATCTGTAGGCAGCTTTGTTTGGTAAACTATCTCCCGGTATGAGATCAATGTGATGACTTACACTTCTCATCGGTGGCAATGAACGAGGTAGTTCGTCCACTATAATATCAACGAACTCTGCAAGCAGTCCCTAAACTTCTTCTGGCAAATCATCCACTCTTGTGCTAGTCAGAACAATTCTCGGTTTCTGACCACAAAGAATTGTGGATCCTCCTTCTTTTTAACTTCTGTAAGAAGTTCCTTCCCACTCATGAGAAGTATTGTTTTGCTTACCTTCGGTTTCACCTCTTTATCCTCAATTGGATGCAACATATGGGTTCTCCCATTCTTCTCCAGGGTGTAGGTGTTCATCCTCCCATCATGAAACACATTTCTATCATATTGCCATGGTATACCTAGCAATAGATGACAAACGTCCATAGGAATAACATCACATAAAATATTATCATTATATCCTCCTATCTTAATGTCAACTAAGCATTGTTTAGTGACATTTACCTGATGTCCCTTCTGTAGCCACGAAACTTTGTTGAAACAATATTATCTGTGCTACCGCTATCCACGACAACCTTGCACACCCTGTCCTTGGTATTTCAAGTAGTCCTAAAAAGACTGTTCCTCTGCGTTGAATTCTCCATCTCCTTCTCTGGCGTCAAAAGGACTTTCCGCATCACTAGTGATTTTCTGCCTTCAGCATATTCTTCCTCAATATCTCGCCTCTGTGCCTCGGCGATGTGAGTCTCCTCACTTTCTTTATTTTTCTCTGGACACTCGAACGACCTGTGCCCATTCTTTCCACATGTGAAGCATGTAATTACTCCACCTCTTCCTCTTCCTCTACCTCTGGTACGAGGAAATCTATCATTATCAGCGTATCCTCCTCTCTGCTCAGTATGTTGTTCTCTTTGCTCAGCATATCTCCCTCGCAGTGAACTTCCACCTCTCTCTGTCTGAGTCTGAGGTTTTTTCCAGTCGTCCTTGGGCTTCTGGGTTCTTTCCTAGGGAACTGCTTTGCCTCTGGGTTGACTCCTGCCTCGGCCTCTTTGACTCGTCTTACGGCTCATATTCTCTTCAGCTTTCAGAGCCATTTGGTAAGCATCCTCCACCGTTCGGATGGTTGCCATTCTCATCTCATCCTGAATCTCATATCTCAGGCCATTCATATACTTGGCCACTTTTTCATCATTGCTTTCACGATGACCTGCCCTAATGCTCAACCTGTAAAACTCTTCAGTATATTCCTTTACTGTCATCTTCTTCTGTCTCAGGTTCTGCATCCTCCTAAATAGAGAAATTTGATAATCCCTAGGGATAAATTTTCCCTTCATCTTTGCAATCATCCTGTCCCAGCTCTTAATGTTTTGCTTGCCTTGGCAACGCCTGTCAGCTTGTAGTTCATCCCAACACAAGGTTGCATGTCCTTTTAATCTTGTGATGGCATGCCTAACCTTCTTATCGTCTTCGATGTCCTCATAGTCGAAGTAAGTGTCTAGAGCTCTAATCCAATCCAACAGCTCTTCTACATCCAGATTTCCCTCGTAAAATGGAACGTCCATTTTCACCTTTGTACTCATTCTTGTAACAGCTTTGAGTAAATGTTCACTCACCGCATCTTCCGCTGGGATTTCTTCTTCTCTATGTCCAGCATCATCTTCATCCTCGAATTCACTGATATCTCCTACATCAGCTTTGCGCCTTTCTCTTATCTCCATGTCTAGATTCTGTACTTGCCTACCTCTTTCTCTAGACATTTCCCTTTCCTCCTCTGGATCGGGTGATTGTCTACCCCTTCTCCTTGGTGGCATGGTGAATTCTCCTTTTCCCTCTGCTATAGAAAGAAAAGAATCTTTTCTAGAGCTCTGATACCACTTGACGCACGCGCACCACCCAGGGGCACGTCTTCTCATAGGATCTCTTCTTCTTGCTCGTCCCGAAGAACTCAAAGGTTCCTTATTTCCCTATCGGGAAATATTCCTCCCACAATAATTCTCCTACAAAGATCTCTCTTAATGATCGAGAAATCTATGCTGGCCTTTTCCTTTGTTATTGGGATTCCTACTATCAGGGTTTTAACATATGGAATGCCAAAACACCTTGTTTTATCGATCCCCTATCACTGATACGCTCCTTTGTTGCTTTATCCCTCACCTGACTAAGCTCCTGGGTCCATGTGACCTCTCCTTATATGACCCCAGTCATATCCCTCATCGGAGTTTCAGGCTTTCCGATGTCAAGATGCAATTGTCCCTAGGACTTGCGATTTCCCTCATGGCTACAGAACTTGGCCCGTATGACTGTTAACCCATGACCACGTATTAACCCCATCGGGGCTATGAGATTTCAAAGGCTGCAAAAAAACTTACCCGTGGGTTTCCCGATTCCTCGAACACCAATTCTCCGTCAGGCTAACAACTATCTTCCACCACGATGCCTCCCTCCTTTTTCGACGTGTTGACAGCTGGTCGGCATGATCGTATCCTTCTCCTCATTGGGATTTCACGGTTTGTGAAACCAAATTACATAAACACTTTGTCACCGGAATCCCCGATTTCCCTATGACTCAAACCCCGATGGATGACTTTTTATCGGGAATTTTCCTGATGGCACTGATTGCCTCCACGCATCCCCTCTGGCGAACAGTTCTGATTCCTTCAAGGTTTCGGGACTTGTGATGTTCTCACTTTCCTATCCTTAGGAGCTCCGATTCTCCATTTTCCGACTCCCTCTATATTTCTGACACCTGTCCCCCCCCCGGGACGGACGACTCAGATTATGCCGGGCCTTTCACTATGAGTTTCCCGACCTTCACGGGACTTTTGATTTTGGAACTCCTAACGCCTTGATCTCTTCCACATGTCCAACTGTCGGATGGCTTCGATATTCCCAAGACTTCGGGGTTTCAAATGTCGAAAGACATTCGACCACAAGATTTTTGATTCTTCGAATCCCGATGGTCTCCCTCGTGCATCTTCTGTCATATCCGACGACTGATGGGTGTTTAGTGAGATCTGATGGTCCTCAATCTCTAGAGCTTGAACTTTGAACACAACCGTAAACTCCTTTCTTCTGTGACAGATCCAAAGGTTGACGGGTTTTCACCAGTCCTCTCCACAAGACCCTAACCTTCGATTCTTTCCTCCTTGAGGGTTTCTTGAAATAACTAAGTGTTCCTCCACGGAACTTGTCTTCCTGCAGTGCAACAGTGCAACGCCTGTTTTTACACACTCCACATCATGAAATTCCAGTGCTTCTATTCAACGAACTTGGAAGCCTTATCCCTCCTGAGCTTCACATAATTTTGAGTCTCCACGAAGACTCTTGCACGCACTCCTTGCAGCAATCCTCGAACACTTCTAAGTGTTGAGTTCTCTTGACCCTGCGCATGCCTGTAATAGCAGTCCTTAAATACTTTGCTTAGTTTCACGACTGAGACTCTCCTTAGTCTGCGCACTCCTTGCATAGCTCGTATAACCCGATTTCACTCCTGAGTAAATGAGAACAAGAGCTAACTATCTGAGACTTCTGTCAACACACTCCTTGTGGACGACTTCAACTCCACTCCTACCAGGAATCATTGCTCAGATAGAGAAACAATTTTAACTCATTCCACTCCCTCTCAGATCTCAATGTCAACACATGAAATCATACACACAACATAATAGCAAATGCATAACAGGAAGTAAATATTCATGAGCATAGCATTCAACACACATACACAGAGAATAACATGATAGTCAAAATCTGAATCAACTTCTTCTATTAATTCAAGATCTATACATGGGTGTTCTTCTACAGTTCTCTGCTTCTCTCCTATGCTCTGGATTCCTCTAAATCTTCCTTAACTATGCTACAATGCACAATGAGGGTGTCTATATCCTTTCTCCCTCTTTCTTCTAGAAATGTCTAATCTAATATTCAATTGTACTTACCTACATTTACTACTATAAATGCCTCTGTCTATCTCAGACGAGAGAGGGGCGCTCAAGTTATGATTACATTTTACCAAGGCACCTTCATTAAATGATCTCATTTATGCTTGGCACATCAACTTCAAGGGAAACTTCAAAATTTTGGGCTGGCGTGTGCCCAACTATCCTTTGTCTTATGCGTTGGCTCGCTTGTCTCGGGGGATGCTCCTGCATCATACTCCCTCGCTTGAAAATTTTCATGGGCTCCTGCCCATGAGCTCCTGAACGGTATGTCCATGCTTCAAAATCTCTACTTCAGTCTCCCAACTGGCATATTCAATTGGATGGCCCTTCCACTTGACCAAATATTCAAAATATTCTTTGCTTCTAGTTTTCTTACCCATTCATTTATCCAGTATCTGTTCCATCTGTGGCTTCTCTGCAATTGGCATCTGCTTCTACCACTGAACCTTTGGTTGTTCATCACTTGTTCCCGCTTCCTAAAGCTTGTATGGGTATAAATATGATACATTGAATATCATAGATATTCTGATTCCATCCAGTAACTAAATCTCATAAGCATTTTCTCCTATCTTCTTCAAGACCTTGCATGGTCCGATTTTCTTCATTTTCAATTGATTGTATGTTCCTCTTGCGAACCTTTCTTTCCTCAAATGCACCAGAACCAGATCACCAACCTCGAACTGAAGTTGTCTCCTGTGCTAATCGCCTCTGCGCTTATATTCTTGGCTTGTTTTCAGCAATCGCTCCTACATCTGGCTGTGAAGTTCTTTCATTGCCTCAGCAAATTCTTCTGCCCTAGCGCTCCTAGTAGCAGTCTGTTCTGAATCTCTCAATTCAGAAATTCCTCTCGGTTGTGTGCCATATACAATATGGAATGAACTCTACCTTGTGCTCCTGTTAACAGAGTCATTGTAAGCAAACTCTACCTGTGGCAATATATTGTCCCAACTACTATGGTGCTCTGTCACCAAGCTTCTCAACAAGTCTCCCAGACTTATGTTCACCACTTTTGTTTGTCCATCCGTCTGAGGATGATAAGCTGAACTAAACAACAAGTTAGTCCCTAGCTTCTTCCATAATGTTCTCCAAAAATGCCCTAAGAACTTTGTGTCTCTGTCCAAAACTATGCTCCTCAGTAAGCCGTGAAGTCGAACGACTTCTTTGAAAAACATATTTGTGATGTGAGTCGCATCACTGGTTTTCTGGCATGGGATAAAATGTGCCATCTTGGAAAACATATCCACTACCACAAAGACCGAATCAAATCCTCTCTGTGTCCTTGGCAATCCCAATATGAAATCCATGCTAATTTCATCCCATGGCTTCTCAGGTATGGGTAATGGTTGATAGAATCCTGCATTTTGTTTCCTTCCTTTTGAATGCTGGCAAATCTTGCATCTGTCTACAAACCGCTTGACCTCTGACCGCATCCCTAGCCAAAAGTATGACTCGCTCAACTTTTCAAATTTCTTATCACGACTAAAGTGTCTGGCCAATCCTCCGTTGTGTTTTTCCTTTAACATATTCTCCCTCATGGAGAAATTTGGAATACACAATTGATTTCCTCTGAACAATAATCCATCTTGGATCATATAGTATGTCCAAGGGCTTCTGTTTCTGAGAACTGGATTCTCAGTTGCTTCATACGCTTCCCTAAAATCCTGGTCATCTGCATACATGTCTCTGCGATCATCAAAGCCTAACGTCCTGACTTTGAATTCCTGCATCAGCAAACATTTCCTTCTCAAAGCATCAACAACTTTGTTAGCAGTACCAGAAATATGTTTTATCACAAAAGTGAAATTTTGCATGTATTCAACCCACTTAACATGCCTCTGATTCAATTTTTTTTGTTGAGTCACAAACTGTAATGCACGGTTGTAACTATATAAAACAAATTCCTTTGGAATCAAATAATGCCTCCATTTTTTCAATGCTTGTATGATGACATAGAATTCCTTATCATATGTGGATTACTTTTCCTTTCCTTCATTCAGCTTCTCGATGAAATATGCAATTGGTCTATCCTCTTGACTCAAGACCGCTCCTATGGAAAACCCGCTTGCATCATTATATCCTCCTATCTTAATTTCAACTAAGCACTGTTTAGTGACATTTACCTAATGTCCCTTCTGTAGCCACGAAAATTTCTATGGACTTGGGTGATCAGTTGTCTCCAGCTCCAGCTTTTCTACCATCTCGGTTGAAATGAGATTATCTGTGCTACTGCTATCCACGATAACCTTCCACACCCTGTCCTTTGTCTTGCAAGCAATCTTAAAAAGATTGTTCCTCTGTGCTGAATTCTACATATCCTTCTCTGGTGTCAAAAGGACTTTCCACATCACCAACGATATTCCACCTTCAGTGTATTCTGCCTCAATATCTCGCCTCTGTGCCTCGGCGATGTGAGTCTCCCCAGTTTCTTTCTTTTTCTCCGGACACTTGAACGACCTGTGCCCATTCTTTGCACATGTGAAGCATGTAATTACTCCACCTCTTCCTCTTCCTCTACCTCTGTTATGAGGAAATATATCATTATCAACGTATCCTCCTCTCTTCTCAGTATGTTGTTGTATTTGCTCAGCATATCACCCTCACTGTGAACTTCCACCTCTCTCTGTTTGAGTCTGAGGTTTTTTCCAGTCATCCTTGGGATTCCAGGTTCTTTCCTGGGAAACTGCTTTGCCTCTAGGCTAACTCTTGCCTTGGCCTCTTTGACTCTACTTACGGCTCAGCTTCTCTTCAGTTTTCAGAGCCATTTGGTAAGCATCCTCCACCTTTCGGATGTTTTCCATGCTCATCTCATCCTGAATCTCATATCTCAGGCCATTCGTATACCTGGCCACTTTTTCGTCATTGCTTTCATGATGACCTGCCCTAATGATAAACCTGTAAAACTCTTTAGTATATTCCTTTACTATCATTTTCTTCTGTCTCAGGTTCTGCATCCTCCTGAACAGAGAAATTTGATAATCCCTGGGGATAAATTTTGCCTTCATCTTGTAATCATCCTGTCCCAGCTCTTAATTTTCTGCTTGCCTTGGCAACGCCTGTCAGCTTGTAGATCATCCCACCACAAGGCTGCATGTCCTTTTAATATCGTGACGACATGCCTAACCTTCTTATCCTCTTCGATGTCTTCATAGTCGAAGTAAGTGTCTAGAGCTCTTATGCAATCCAAGAGCTCTTCTACATCCAGATTTCCCTCGTAAACTAGAACGTCCATTTTCACCTTTGTACTCATTCTTGCAACAGGTTTGAGTAAACGTTCACTCACCGCATCTTCCGCTGGGATTTCTTCTTCTCTATGTACAACATCATCTTCATCCTTGAATTCACTGATATCTCCTACATCATCTTCGCGCCTTTCTCTTATCTCCATGTCCTCCATTCTAGCACGAAGATTTCACATTTGTCTCTCCACGTCTGGATTCTATACTTGCCTACCTCTTTCTCTGGACATTTACCTTTCCTCCTCTGGATCGAGTGATTGTCTACCCCTTCTCCTTGGCGGCATGGTGAATTCTCCTTTTCCCTTTGCTACGGAAAGCAAAGAAGCTTTTCTAGAGCTCTAACACCACTTGACGCAAGCGCGCCACCCAGGGGCACGTCCGCTCACAAGATCTTTTCTTCTTGCTCGGCCTGAAGAAATCAAAGGTTCTTTATTTCCCTATCAGGAAATATTCCTCCCACAACAACTCTCCTACAAATATCTCTCTTAATGATCGGGAAATCTGTGTTGGTCTTTTCCTTTGTTATCAGGATTCCCACTATCGGGGTTTTGACGTATGGAATGTCAAAACACCTTATTTTACCGATCCCCGATCCCAGATACACTCCTTTGTTTCTTTATCCCTCACCTAACTAAGCTCCTGGGTCCACATGACCTCTCTTTATATGACCCCATTCATATCCCTCATCGGAGTTTCAGGGTTTCCGATGTCAAGATGAAATTGTCCCTAGGACTTGCGATTTCCCAAATACCGACACGCTTTTCTCATGATAGCCCTCCTGGCTAAAGAACTTGGCCCGTATGACCATTAACCCATGACCACATATTATCCCCGTCGGGGCTACGGGATTTCAAAGGCTGCAAAAACACTTACCCGTGGTTTTCCCGATTCCTCGAACACCAATTCTCCGTCAGGCTGACAACTTTCTTCCACCACGATACCTCCCACCTTTTCCGACGTGTTGACAGCTGGTCGGCATGATGATACCCTTCTCCTCATCAGGATTTCATGGTTCACGAAACCAAAGTACATAAACACTTTGTCACAGGAATCCCCGATTTCCCGACGACTCAAACCCCAATGAATGACTTCTTATCGGGAATTTTCCCGATGGCACTGATTGCCTCCACGCGTCCCCTCTGGTGAACGGTTCCGATTCCTCCGGGGTTTCAAGACTTGTAATGTTCTCACATTCCTATCCTCAGGAGGTCCGATTATCTGTTTTTTGACTACCTTCAGATTTATGACACCTGTCCCCCCCCCGGACGGACGACTCAGATTATGCCGGGCCTTTCACTATGAGTTTTCCCGACCTTCACAGGACTTCTGATTTCGGAACTCCTGACGCCTTGATCTCCGCCACATGTCCAACTGTCGGATGGCTCCGATCTTCCCGGGACTTTGGGGTTTCAAATGTTGAAAGAAATTCGACCACAAGATTTATGATCCTTCGAATCTCGATGGTCTCCCTCGTGAAACTTTTGTCAGATCCGACGACTAATGGGTGTTTAGCGACATTTGACGGTCCTCAATCTCAGGAGCTTGAAATCTGAACACAACAGTAAACCCCTCGCTTCTGTGATAGATCCTATGGTTGACGGGTTTTCACCAGTCCTCTCCACAAGACCCTAACCGTCGATTCCTTCCTCCTTGAGGGTTTCTTGAAATAACTAAGTGTTCCTCCACGAAACTTGTCTTCCTGCAGTGAAACAGTGCAACGCCTGTTTTTACACACTCCACAGCATGAACTTCCAGTGCTTCTCTTCATCCAACTTGGAACCCTTATCCCTCCTGGGATTCACACAATTTTGAGTCTCCACGAAGACTCTTGCATGCACTCCTTGTGACAATCCTTGAACACTTCTAAGTGTTGAGTTCTTTTGACCCTCTGCACGCCTGCAACATCAATCCTTAAATACTTTGCTCAATTTCATGATTGAGACTCTCCTTAGTTTGTGCACTCCTTGCACGGCTCGTATAACCCAATTTCACTGCTGAGTAAATGAGAACAAGAGCTAACTATCTAAGCCTTCTGTCAACGCACTCCTTGCGGACGACTTCAACTGCACTCCTAGAAGGAATCCTTGCTCAGATAGAGAAAATTTTTTAACTCATTCCACTCCCTCTCAGATCTCAATCTCAACACATGCAATCATACACGTAGAATAATAGCAAATGCATAACAGGAAGTAAATAGTCATGAGCATAACATTCAACACACATACACAGAGAATAACACGACAGTCAAAATATGAATCAACTTCTTCCATTAATTCAAGATTTGTACATGGGTGTTCTTCTACAGTTCTCTGCTTCTCTCCTATGCTCTGGATTCCTCTAACTCTTCCTTAACTATGTTACAATGCACAATGACGGTGTCTATATCCGTTCTCCCTCTTTCTTCAAGAACTGTCTAATCTAATATTCAATTCTACCTACCTACATTTACTTCTATAAATGCCTCTGTCTATCTCAGACGAGAGCGGGGCGCTCAAGGTATGATTACATTTTACCAAGGCATCTTCATTAAATGATCTCGTTTATGCTTGGCACATCAACTTCAAGGGAAATTTCAAAATTTTGGGTTGGCGTGTGCCCAACTATCTTTTGTCTTCTGTGTTGGCTCGCTTGTCTCGAGAGATGCTCCTGCATCATACTCCCTCGCTTGAAAATTTGCATGGTCTCTTGCCCATGAGCTCCTGCACGGTATTTCCATGCTTTAGAATCTCTGCTTCAGTCTCCCAGCTGGCATCTTCAACTGGATGGCCCTTCCACTTGACCAAATATTCAAAATATTATTTCCTTCTAGTTTTCTTACCCACTCGTTTATCCAATATCTGTTCCATCTGTGGCTTCTTTGCAACTGGCATCTGCTTCTGCCACTGAACCTCTGGTTTTTCATCACTTGTTCCTGCTTCCTCAAGCTTGTATGGGTATAAATCCGAGACATTGAATATCAGAGATATTCCGATTCCATCCAGTAACTCAATCTCATAAGCATTTTCTCCTATCTTCTTCAAGACCTTGCATGGTCCGATTTTCTTCATTTTCAATTTATTGTATGTTCCTCTTGGGAACCTTTCTTTCCTCAAATGCGCCAGAACCAGATCACCAACCTCGAACTGAAGTTGTCTCCTGTGCTGATCGGCTTTGCGCTTATATTCTTGGCTTGTTTTCAGCAACCGCTCCTTCACTTGGCTGTGAAGTTCTTTCATTGCCTCAGCAAATTATTCTGCCCTAGCGCTCCTAGTAGCAATCTGTTCCGAATCTCTCAATTCAGAAACTCCTCTTGGTTGTCTTCCATATACAATATGGAATGGACTCTTCCCTGTGCTCCTATTAACAAAGTCATTGTAAGCAAAATCTGTCTGTGGCAATATATTGTCCCAACTGCTATGGTGCTCTGTCACCAAGCTTCTGAACAAGTCTCCTAGACTTCTGTTCACCACTTCTGTTTGTCCATCCGTCTAAGAATGAAAAGATGAACTAAACAACAAGTTATTCCATATCTTCTTCCATAATGTTCTCCAAAATTTCCCTAATAAATTTGTGTCTCTGTCTGAAACTATGCTCCTGGGTAAGCCGTGAAGTCGAGCGACTTCTTTGAAAAACAGATTTGCGATGTCAGTCGCATCACTGGTTTTCTGGCATGGGATAAAATGTGCCATCTTGGAAAACCTATCCACTACCACAAAGACTGAATCAAATCCTCTTTGTGTCCTTGGCAATCCCAATATGAAATCCATGCTAAGTTCATCTCATGGCTTCTCAGGTATGGTTAATGGTTGATAGAATCCTGCATTATTTTTCCTTGCTTTTGAATGCAGGAAAATCCTGCATCTGTCTACAAACCGCTTGACCTCTGACCGCATCCCTAGCCAAAAGTATGACTCGCTCATCTTTTCAAATGTCTTATCACGACCGAAGTGTCCGGCCAATCCTCCGCTGTGTTTTTCCTTTAACAGATTCTCCCTCATGGAGCAATTTGAAATACACAACTGATTTCCTCTGAACAATAATCCATCTTCGATCATATAGTTTGTCCAACGGATTTTGTTTCTGAGAACTGGATTCTCAGCTGCTTCATACACTTCCTTAAAATCCTGGTCATCTGCATACATGTCTCTGAGATCATCAAAGCCTAATGTCCTGACTTTGAATTCCTGCATCAACAAACATTTCCTGCTCAAAGCATCAACAACTTTGTTAGCAGTACCAGAAATATGTTTTATCACAAAAGTGAAATTTTGCATGTATTCAACCCACTTAACATGCCTCTGATTC
>JZKD02S1672742.1:360984-380286 GCA_000966675.3 Picea glauca
ATATTTTGTATGTTCGACGAAAACCCCGTCGGAAACCTAATTTTTCGAATGACCTCTTTTACAATATTGCTCTGTTTCTCCGTCAATAACCAAGGAAGACTAGTATTTTGTTCACAACCATTGCCACTAGAATTAATAATAACACTTTGCAAGGCGTGATTTGCTTCTCAGATGTCACAACAAAGCTTTCCAATTTTTTCTTTGTCAATCCTTCGATCTAATATTCACCATAACAATTATGTTATGTTCTTCTCGATATGCATTGTATCAAACAAATGAAATATTTGTAGGTTCTCGTAGTATGGCAATCTATTGAATTGCATCGGGTAACTTTTTATTGCTCGTGGAAGCCCATTCGTTCTTTAACGACATTCATGAAACATAAACAAATTGAAATTAACACTAATTAATGGGACAAAATGAAATTAATACTAATGAAATTAACAAAAGATTTATATAATAGGTCATACATAAATAATTTGTGTACCTTGACGATTTCTAATATATTCCAGCTTCCATAGGTGAGGTGTCATTCTTCGTGGTATTTTTCCTTTTTCTTCTTTACCATTGAACTTTGCTTTGTATGTAGTTCGATAACTATGGTTCTTAGGCAGAAAGTGCCTATACTCATCAAACACTTCCTTTACTAAACTCCTTGAACGATGAGATTTTATCCTAGGACCACAAACTGGGCATGCAAATTTACCCTTTAGTTGAAGACCTCCAATATATATGAATAAATGTAGCATCAAATTAGAGTTACAATTTAAAATAATGCATGATTTTTTCAAAAAAGATATTTAATATTTAATCACAAAAATAAAGTAACAATATACCACAAAAATGTGTTAACCCGGGAACATCATGAATTGTCCATGATAGTATTCCATGGAATTGAAATCGTCTTTTCCCTATTGGTCTAGAGATGTCATACATAATGACGCCAACCCATAACTTCAACTACTCATCGATGGCAGACTCAATATATACGCTCATATCTTTAACCTGGTACCTTCCGGATTGGTTCAACCTACTGCATGATTAATTATACTTATTTAGATGTCGAGATATATAAATGAAATAATTACCATGCACGAAACAAAGAAATGAAATATTTTGTCATGATTTAAAGCAAATAAAAGATAATTAAATACCTGGAACAATCATTGCCAACATTGTGTGCTCTCTCTTGATCGACATCCAAGGAGGAAGGTTATTGTTTATAAAAAAAACATGCCACACTGAGTATGTAGAATGAAGCTCTCCAAATGGATTGACACCATCAGGTGCCAACGAAAGTCTAACATTACCAGGTTCTTCTTTAAAAATTGGCCACTTTTCTTTGATGTAGTTCAATGAAAAACCATTTGCAGGCATTCAAAGAACATCGTCTCGACTTTTTTTCTTTGCATGTAAATACATAAACTATGCTATACTTTGTCACTTGAACAACCGCTGGAAACGTGGAATTATTGAAATATAATGAAGAAATTTGCGAGACACCTTATTTGACGCTTTATTGGTTCAATATCTACTTATTTGACATTGTGGGTATTCATTTTCTAATGCATATTGTCCATAATATATGATATTATCATTAGGACATGCATCAATAGCGTGATAGTCCATTCCAATTTCTTTCATAATCACGGATATTTCTCGATATGTGCATGGAAAAATATTTGACGTCGATAATAGAACATCACCTAACAATCTACAAAATTCTAAACAATAAGTCAATGCAAACAATAGTAATCATCAATATATAATCCAATATACTTATTTACAAATTAGAAAACAATAGCAATATTGGAAAAAATTGAACCTTTTAAGTATTTGTGCACATGCAGGCATAAATAATTAACAAATTAAATACCTTAGTATCTGTGTGAGACATGTGTTTGATAAACCCTTCAAAACCTTTAGGTTCACCAACAACAATATAGAAGATAAAAGATTTTTTGTTGAGCCTTTATAAAGAGGTTGACGTGACTTCTCGAGTAGAGGATCAACATCATGACTATCATCCTAGTTGTCCTCATCCATTGGAGAGAATGTGTATTGGATAAATATATGTATCTCATCTTCTTGACTTGAATCACTAATGTTATCTCCATCCATATCATCATTAATAACTTGATCAACAACTTCAATATTTTGATCTCGAAGTTCATCTCCATGTAAAGTAGTATTTCTGCTAGTACTTGTTAAATAACTCTATGGAGGTCGACACTCTGGGGGAATCATCTATATATTTAAAAACAACATAGAAAGGTTAGTGTGTATAGAAGACATAAAAATACCGATAATAAATATTACTAAAATTCATGACATATTGATTATTATAGAGAATACATTAAATATTGAATCCAATTACCAAGGGACGATATTCATAACCCCCTTCGGCATGCACCTTCTCCCTACAATGTCTTTAGGTTGTTTTTATTAAAAGTATTCTATTTTTCAAGCCTATGCAATCATGGCAAGGGAAATAACATTTTCCATCGCCCCTCGCCTCTAATGTCGCTCTTAACTGAGAAAGCTTCCTGTCATTTTCGTTCATTCTGTCAAATCCTTGTCCTGACAAGTAATTGTCTTACCTACACCATACCAAACATTAAGTTGTCAATTTTTTTATATTTTGGCTACACCTTTCAATTATGATATGTTTATTTACAGTGACCTACATCTTTATAATAAGGTCAACATCTTTATAATAAGGTGATCATATGTGTAGAGGATCAACATCATGATGACATAGATAACATCTTTATAATAAGGTCATATGTGTACAAATATTTTCTTTATGTAAAAACGACATATGTACCTAACATAAGTCTAGGGTTAGTGTTTATGTATCTTATTAGTCCCTGCTAAAGCAGGGAATATAGCAATCAATTACTATCATTTCACCAATCAGGGTTGAGTTTCAAGAGCAATTCCATATCTTTATCAATGAAAAGAGAGAGAGATTATAGCTACAATTGAAAAGAAAAGGGTATGTGGATTCCATAAACCTAGAATATTATGGAATCCACATACCCTTTTCCATATAATATACTAACTATATCCAAAAACCAAAGACATGAAATATGGTACTACACATATTAGATCGAGAATTCAAAATCCCAGCTATGTAGATTGAGAATTGGATTTGTTCAACCGGTGGCTGATGGAAAAAATAAACATCTCAAAAAAAATACAAGAACAATGTTGCAACTATAGAAATTGTGTCGCAAAGTCTCTTAAAGTCACTTATGTATAGATAAAATGGTCAACTAGTCATTAACACCGACCAATGAGATAGGCAAAATGTTTGTCACTATTGCCACGAAATTTCGTCGCTATAGCGACAAAAATCCTGACTAGGTTGAATTAATATTTTCGTGGATATTGCAACGAACTTTCGTGGCAATATCCATGAAAATCTCGCCCTCTTTACAAAAATGATGAAACTAGTGGAAGCATGGAAAATTTTCGTGGAATAATTTTCCCATATGTAGTAGTGATAGAGGTGACCTCAGACAATGAGGAGGAGGAATACTACGGCCAAATTCAGAACATGGAGGCCGAAACCACGGAGACATTAGAGGAGGAGGTCACAGGACTAGAAAGTATGGCTAAGGGGAAAGCCACCTTAGGATCTATCAGCGGGGTGCCTAAGTTTAACAAATTCAGGATGAGAGGAGTCTTTCAGGGGCAGAAGGTATCAGTATTGATTGATGGGGGAGCCTCTCACAACTTCATTGACTCAACATTGTTGAGAAGGAGACACACACCCACGGTGGAATTTGAAGGGTTCAAGGTGGATGTAGCAGGTGGAAGCACTATGCCTTGTGACAGGTACATTCTAGGTATGAATCTTACATTAGGTAGGCATGAGTTGGTACAGGACGTCTATGTGATGGACCTTCCAGACACTAACATAATCCTTGGATTTCAGTGGCTCAGCACATTGGGGCCTATCACCACCAACTACAAAACCATGGAGATGTATTTTATAGAGGAGAGTGGACGAAAGGTAGTGCTCTGAGGCATGACAGGTAATTATGGCAAGGTAGTTATGGCCAATATTATGGAAGCCATATCCAGGAGAGAGGAGATTGTGTATGCAGTTGAATGTAGGATATTGGCATGTTTGGATGAGGAGGGTAAGGTCCACTACACCCTATAGATCCAAGATATCCTTAAGAAGCACCACAAGGTGATTGGACCGATTCCTCTAGGGGTGCCACTTGGCAGGGGGTTTGATCATATCATTGAGATATAAACATGATCTAAACCAGTCATCACCACACCATAGAGGCATCTGAAGAAGTATAAAGATGAGACAGATAAAGCCATCAAAGAACTTTTGGACATGGGACACATCAGGCCGAGCTCAATCCCTTTTGCTTCTTCAATAGTGCTGGTCAAGATGAAAGATGGGAATATGTGGATGTGCATTGACTTCTGAGCTTTGAATAAAAAAACAATAAAAAAAAGGTACCCTATACCTATGATTGATGAGTTTCTAGATGAACTACATGCAGCTGTCTGTTTTACAAAAATTGACCTACATTATGGCTACCATCAAATCAATATGAGGGAGGAGGACATCTCAAAAACTGCTTTCATATGTCATTATGGCCATTATGAATTCTTGGTGATGCCCTTCGGGTTAACCAATTCCCCAACTATGTTCCAATATTGCATGAACCATGTGTTCAAAAAATAGTTGAGGAAGCACTTGTTAGTATTTTTTGATGACTTGCTCAGTTATAGCAAGACGTGGGAGGAACACCTTCGGCATGTGGACCAAATTATGTCTATCATGGAGGAACAATCATTGTATGCTATGTAGTCCAAATGTGAGTTTGGAATGACATAAGTTCTTTACTTAGGACACATCATCGGAGCAAAGGGGTTACAGGTACATGATAAGCAAATAAAATCTGTTATGGAGTGGCCTACTCCTAAGACACTCACAGAGCTAAGGGGATTTCTAGGCATATGCACTTACTATATGAAAATTTTCAAAGGGTTTTCTCAATTGTGTGCACCCTTGACCAATTTTACTAAGAAGGGAGCCTTCAAATGGAGTGAAGAAGCTCAATTTACGATGGATAAGATGAAAAAGGTGATGAGAATGTGCCTAGTCCTAGCTCTACCAAATTTTGACCTGCCTTTCACCTTGGAGTGTGATGCCTCACGAGAAGGTATAGGGGCCATACTGATGCATAATAGGCACCCTCTTGCCTATGAGAGTCGAAAACTCAAGGGTCCTGAGCTACTCTACAACATTTATGACAAAGAAAAGTTGGCTATCATACATGCACTAGCCAAATTCAGGCAATATCTGCTAGGTGCATGGTTTGTGGTCAAATCAAATCATAACAGTATTAAATAACTATTAGAGAAGAATGACTTAAATGAAAGGAAATAGAAATGGGTAAGCAAAATATAGGGCTATGACTTTGAAATTGAATTTTTTAAAGGGAAGAACAACTTGGTGGCTGATGCATTGTCCAGGAGGCCATCCATTTATGTCATGACAGGTGTTTCTGTTGATTGGAAGGACCAGTTGGTGATGGAGTATGAAAAGGATCAGTTTGATTGCCATCTATTGGACGGACAAGTACAAAATGATAACTTCAGGATTATAAATGACATCATATATTAAAAGGCCCAAATATTTTTGGTTCTTGGATTGGCCTTCAAGGCCAAAGTGTTGTAGGCATGTCATGACTCACCAATGGAAGGGCACCAAGAGATTGGTAAGACGTACAAGCTGGTGAGAGAGAGGGTCTCATGGAAGGGCCTCAAGGAGGATGTAATAAGGCATGTCAAGGAGTGTACTACATGCCAGGAGAACAAGGATGAGCACACTCACCCAACAGGGCTACTGCAACCCTTACCCATTCCAGAGCACAAGTGGGAAAGCATATCCATGGATTTCATCACCGGGTTTCCAAGGACGCGGGGGAAATACTTCATTTTTGTAGTGGTGGATAGGTTGAAGAAATTTTCACATTTCTTCTCCATAGCCACAGACTTCAGTGCAACACAGCTCACCGAACTATTTTTCAAGGAGATCTTTAGATTGCACGACCTACCTAATACCATTTTCAGTGACAGGGATAGAAGATTGATGAGTACATTTTGGCAGGAGTTGTTCATATTAGTTGGTACGACCTTGACTCCTACTACCATCTATCACCCTCAGATGGATGGAAAAACCGAGATACTCCACAAGTGGGTGGAGGGATATCTCAGGAATTATGTGGTAGGGCAGTAGAAAGCGTGGGTCAGATGGTAGCACTTAGGAGAATATTTCTACAACACCACCCAACATGTATCCATAGGCATGACACCATTCTGGGCCCTATGCAACTATGATCCACTCTCTTTTATGGATATTTCCTTTGGTGACAAAAGGGAACCAATGGTACAGGATTGGGTACAACAGAGCCAAGATATCATCAGAGAGCTGAAGGATCATCTACAAAGAGCATAAAACCAGCATAAGGTCAAAGAAGACAAACATAGAGTTGAGCACACTTTTGAGGTTGGTGACTTAGTCTATCTAAATCTACAACCATACAGGAAAGATTCGATAAAAAGAAGCGGAGTAGAGAAGATACAACCATGTTTCTTTGGACCCTACAGGATCATCAGGAAGATATGGGTCGTAGCCTATGAGTTGGAACTTCCATAGGGCAGTAGGATACATAATGTCTTCCATGTGTCCTTCCTGAAGAGGGCCATCATCCAACACATCACATCGATTGAGGTAAATCCTCCCATGGACGAAGAAGGGAAACTTGTTTTGATTCCAGAAGAGATACTGGAGGTTCAGGAGAAGAGGCTCCAGAAGAGAAGCATCAAAGAGTACTTGATCAAATGGAAGGATCTACCCATTGAGGATGCCACGTGGGAGAATGAGCAGGGGGTATGTGAGACATGTTTGGAATTGCTTGAGAAAAAATAATATCTAGCAGGGGAGACTGTAATGTCCCCCACCTCTTATTGAGGAGGTTTGGGATGACTTAGTGGTTTAGGTATCCCCACTAGGCCATAGTCTCACACATAGGTGAAAAGTCAACCAAACTAATGTTATATTCTCAAGTTGACTTAATGAAAAGGTAAAAAGAGTTAAAAAGATAACTCAATGAAGAAATAAAAGTGTTGGAGGTTGAGTTAGGAGTTAACCCTAGGGGTTAACTTAACTCAATAAAGAAATAGAAAAAAGTATAAAGAAAAGACTAGGGCACACCTCTTGGTCATTATGGATTTTGGTATTTGCTTATTGATGCTCTTGTGAATACAATTTTGAGGGTTTTGATATTACAAACCCTAGTGAACAACTAAGTGGTGAAAGATTCCACTCACCTTGTTCCAAGCTTGGTCTCGGGGATGAAATACTCCACCCACACCATTCTACATCCATCATCTACTCAGGACGACTAGCAGGGTCATACCAATTGAACCAACAGGGCCATACCAGCCAGGGTTTTCTTCCAGGGGTGCACCATTTGTTAAGGAAGAGTTTGATCTCGCATATTGATGGAGCTTTGAAGGTTTTCAACATCAGGGTTTTTTTTGCAAGCCCTTTCTCATCAGTTTGAGGGATTCTTGGAGGATTTACCACATCCTTATCATCTATTTGTAGGTTGGAACAATTTCAGAAGGAAGAGGACGATTTGGTGATTCAGTATTTCTCAGATCTAGAAGGCTATAGGTTAGATCTGACCTTGGAACTTCTCTCAAGGGCTTGTGGCTACTTGATCTATCATACTCAAGATTTTCGGGAACTTCATAGCCCATATTCAGCTAGGCTGTACTATTGTCCATATTTAGGGTTTGAGGAGGGTCGTACCAGTCTAGGGTTTCTGGAGTTTGAGGAGGAGGCTTCAATGTTTGAGCTCCATACTTCAGGAGGAGGCTTCCACTACCTTGATATATCATTGGGAGGATTTTGGAATCATTTGGGGGACTTCATCTTCAGGAGGGATGAACCCTTGGTATCCATTTTCTTTAGAAGGTTGTACCAGCACTCAGCAGGGTTGTACCAGTGCTTAAGGGTTGGGCTTAAACCCTATTTTTGCAGTTGATAATTCATCTTCTATTACATTCTTTGGGAGGCTTTATTTGTATCTCCAGATAATTTTGTATGCCACTCTATTATTGTCTTGAATCCATCTGAATCTATTCTAGATCTGCTTCATTATTTCTATCAGGTGCTTGTTTTCTTATAATAAAGTTCATCTATTGCTTATGGTTCCTATCTTGTGTATTTTTTATGATCTTGATATGATGGAAATAATGCTTATATAATCTGTGAATGAATAAATGAATAAACCCTAAGGCCGAAATTTTCATGTCCAACTTGCATACCAAAACACTTAATAATCAAATCAGTGGTTAGCTAGTGATTCTAAGCAAAAACAAGTTCTTGGTATCAATAAACTTTTAACGAGGAGGTTACTTTCTAACCAACCTTTGTTGAGCCTCCCATTGCTCCCTAATTATGATATCTTGAGAAATAACTTTCCAAGACTGATTAAGTTCAACACATGAGCGGGTTATTTCCAAAATCATGTTAAATAAGGTTAAAGAAATGTTGGTTTGATCATATAAACCCTGTCCAATGTTAGGTTGATGCACACTAGGTATGGTCATGAAAATAGAAAAGAAATAAGAAAAATAAAGATAGTCAAATACAAAAAAAATTATAGTAATTACAATAGTAATACACAAATATCTTCAATTGGGTTTATCTTGAGTGGTTTGTGTTGAAGGGTGATTTCCCCCCCACCCAAGAAATTCCTGCAAGTGACATGTTGAGCTCTTAAATGAGAAATATATTGAAAATGCCTTGGTTTTATACAAAATCCATTTTACCCAAGGTACCATCCTCGAAATGAGGGGAAGTTCCCAATGGGTTTTCCCAGGCTCTATTCCAAGTAAAAAAGAAAAATAAAAAGAAAAAAATAAGAATAGTAGAGAAACATTGAAGATTTCCCCAGTATGGTTGCCAAATAAATGTTGATGAAAAAATAATGGTTTCATCTTAATACAAACATTCTCATATTTTACTTGGCTAGAGAAAAATAATTAGGATTATTACCCTGAGTTTATAGCCTCTTTGCAAAATTTTCAATTAACTCTCAAGAAATAGTCCTTGGAGTTTATGTTGATTTTTTTGTAAATTTAGTATGTAAAAATGAAAATAATACAACAGAAAATTCATTTGAAATATTTAAATTTTTTTAGAAATGAAAGATATGATAAAGGAAATATAGAAAACTCAAATGACACTTAGAACCATCAAAATATTTTTTTTATCCAAATATGAAATAAAACCAACAACGTTCTTCATACCCCAAGGGTAAGGACTAGAATGAAACTTAGCAATCAAACATGGTATTTTGGATCATACAATGACTAATGGTATCATTAAGTGAAACCAAGAATGAAAGAAATCTAAATGAACGTCACGAATCTCATTTACTTGACTCTTGTAAAGTTGTTGATTGGTCTAAATTCGCCCAACAATAGTAAGGGGTTATCCCCAGTAAGAATTCCCAATTATACCTCTCATCGTCTAGAATAGGGAACCCATCCGGGTTCTGGACTAGCATCCATTGTCGGTTGGTTTTGCCAGTTGTGGCCTGGTTCACCGATGAGAGTGACTGATAGTAATTATGCAAGTGGAAGATGTAGATGAAGAATATATACATGAATATCTAATCTACTTATATTCTACCATATCCTATCTAGGAATGAATTAATGTAAGTGAATGAGTTGTGACATGAAACTAACTCTACCAATACCTTGACCCAGATAGATGAAATGAAGAAAGAAATCTAGATAACACATGCATATGACTATATAACCAGAATAGTCTAAGTCACTATATCACATACATGGGCATCTCATTCGCTCAGGACATGTAATATAAGAAAGAGTAACAAAACTGCAAGAAGACATATATTGCATAGGAATAGTCCATAAACAAACATGCTCTTACGACCCATGTGAACAACAAGAATTTTTCTTGAAATAGTTCGCAACAAAACAATGACACATGCGATTCCTTCTCTCTATGAAAATTTTTCCCCGAGGTCTTATCCATATTAACACTTTCATCAATAGTACATGAAAAATCTAAGGACAACTCTCCAATTTTAGTTGACACTGTATTCCCAAAGTAGTTCAAAAATGTACAATGTTTGAAGAGCCAAAAACCATTTCTTTGGGTTCAATTCTAGTATTTATTGAGGTTCAATAAGACTTTTGGCCTTTCATCTCCCTCCATGACTTTTCGTATTCCAACATTTTTCCTCATCCTTTTTGTGATGATGAGTAACAAGGACAATGGTTACATTTTGAATTTTTCTCCTAGTGGTTGTGGACAGTCATGGATTTTGGCCATAGTGCACCTTATCCATCGTAATGATTGGCTTGGGAATTAGGGAATTGGTATTCGTAGGGTTTAGATTCTTTCTTCAGCAGTTTGAGTTTGGTTCCCCTCACTTCTTCCCATTTCTAGAACAATCGACATCATTTTTCTATTTTATTTTCTTTGGCTGTGGATTGCATTAAAAGAGTGTGTCTCCCTCTGGGCATCGGTACCTAACACCGTTCAACATACAATAGTTGAGAGTAAATCCAAATAAACAATAAATACTCATCATTATAATGCATATGAATGGGAAATAAAATAATTGGAATGTCAATCAAGCTTCCTTAGAATCAATCCCTGGTTCGTCCTCTCATGATTGAGGTGTTGTGTTTTTTTGGGGTTGCGAACAATGTAATATATCTTCATCTAGAACTAAGTATACCATGCATTAGTAATTTCTCAAATACTATAACTAGAAAGTTGTAGAGCTAAAAAAGGCATTTCCAACGGTATAAATAGTGCACAAAAATGACACACGCGTCAAACTTTATAGTCTCTTTATGAGAGGATTTTTTTTTAGTTTCGGAGGAGTTAGTACTAACTCCTACGATTTGTTCAAAGGATTTAGTACTAACTCCTTTTACCTGTAATAAATATACCATTCATTACGAATTTCTAAAATCATATAACTAGAAATTTTTAGAGATTGGAAAAACCTTTCCAATGGTATAAATAACATGCAAAATGGACACCCGGGTCAAAATTTATGGTCAATTTATCAGAGGCAGTTTTTTTAGTTTTTGAGGAGTTAGTACTAAATCCTCTGACCTGTTTGAAGGATTTAGTACTAACTCCTCTCACTTTCCATGGGATGAGTTAATAGTAACTCCTTTGACTTGTATCATAGTTTTTTTTAACTAACTCCTCTGATATATATGAAGGATTTTGTTCTAAATCCTGTGATATGTACCGAAGGATTTGAAGGGAAATATTTTGAATTGCTTCAAAGGATTCAAAGGGAACTTAACATTCCAAGGAAAGAAAAATTGGAAAAAATTCGAAGTGTGGAACTAGCAAGAGACAATGGGATCTTGAGTTCGAAAGCCCATAACTTCCTCATACGATGCCCGATTGAGGTGTCATTTCTTGCAATGCAGAGAACATAGAGAGACAATTATATCAAGATAATTGAACACGTCGTTCCATCATTTGAGTGAATTCATGTCTAATGATGGCCATGACTATCGAGGCCTTCTTGGCACAAAATCCTAGACGATCATTTTGGCACTTTCGAACCTCGAATTTTGATTCCCTCAGTTGCATTGGAATCGAAATAGAAAAAATAATACAATTGTCTTGTTTGAGGGATGAGAAATTCACTTTGATGGATGTGGAAAAGTTGTGCCCAAAGGAATTTTTTAATGAAATTTTGGGTCCCACGTTATTTGTTACTTTACCCAAATTCAATTTCGTCAATAATTGGTTCATGTGTGATGTACATGCTCTTGATCCACCCATTGAGACTGATAGTATGCATTAATATCACAAATGTACAAATCAGCCAAAAACACCAACTGATGTCAAATGCTCTTAACACTGTCTAGGAGATGAAATGACCAAATTTCTCCCAAAGTGCATTTCAAAACCAACGCAAAACCTGTAGGCGATATGAATAAACTATATCATGATAGGAGAGGCTTCCACAATGAACATTTAGTTGTAATGTCAAGAAATGCAAAAAGAACAAGATAGTACCATGTGCATTAAGAAAGCCACTGAGAACACTAAAACTTGATTATGACTATGATCTAAAGAAAATCAAGTGAGATGGGAAATTATTGATCAACTGTATATATAGGAATGGAGAGTTTAGCCATTGAAAATGTAAGGATATGGACTGATGAACAAAACAAGAAGGGATATGAGATGGGAGGGGGACGAGATAAGCCTCAAGGTGAAAGTGCGATATGTTGACCTATTAAGTGTTGGTCAGAGGGATCGTATTGTCTTCTATGTTATCTATGACAATGAGGGGATGAAATCCTTCTATTGATGCATTTGCTAAAAGAGAGGGAAACTTGTCGACGGGTAGTGTGTGAGGAAGAAGAGGTGAACTTTGTTGATATGCAGTTCAATGAAGAGAAAGAGAAGGATGTTGTTGAAATGTGATGCAATGACATGAATGGAAGGGGGTCATATGGTTAAAGGTGTACACATAGTGAAGATATTCATGTGACCATTTCCAGTGAGATAGTATTCATCATGTAATCTTTGCCGATGGTGAATATGTGTGTAAGTGAAGTTTGGAGAAAATGGGATAGTATGTTAGCCAAGTTCAAAAGGAGTTGGATGATGTACTTTCAAGAAAATCAATGGAATGTCAATGCAAAAGTGAAATAAGTATGCACGTGTCGCTACACTATATATCAGCTCAGGAAGAGGGGACTCACCGAACTACATATCATCGAGTATAAGTTATCTGACTAGGAAGCAGAAGTGGTAAAGCAAGGTAGGGTGAGGAGAAATTTGGCGTAGCTATTTTCACAAGGGATAGAGTGTGAGGGTTCCAGTTGGAAAAATTGAAGGGGGACCCAACTTCTTGTCTTGGATAGAGGCTAAGACACGAAAATTGGAAGATTGTTGTCCCAACGCTACAGAAGTATATCAACAAATCAATTCTTCTTAACTCTCCTTGTTGACACTTTCAAAAGGATCCTTATAAGAATTGTTCTCTCTCTATCACTCTTATTTTTCTTATTTCTTGAACTCTTCCTTTATTCTTCTCAAAGTAGTTTTAGAAGTTCAACTTTTTTTTTTTATGTGATTAACTAATCTTAGTTAATAGGGACAACTTTATAAAATAATGATAATAAGGATAAGGATAAATAAATACTAGCTAATAGGCGGGGACCCCTAATTTTTCCTTTTTAACTTTTCAAATAATTTTCTCCTTGTCCCTCCTAAAAAATAGAGATAATTTAATTCTTCCAAAAAAAACTTTTAAATACCAACATCACCCATATTCAAATCAGCCCACACAAACATTGTAGACATATTTGTACCTCCAAATAGTAATATATTTATAAAAAATAAATATATCATATTGTTATTATAAATATGTCCCAAAATCATATCATCTGTTGGAAATAATCATAAGCATGTCCAAAATGAGAATAATGAAATTAGGAAAAAATGTACCACTATCTACAAGTAATCTCATATGTCCCAGCAATGAAATCATAAAACATCATTGTAAAATAAACTAGACATCATATTTTTTATGTGAGGTAGTTTGCCCCTTTTCACATCCCTGTGATTTAGTTGCCTTAATGACTTATATTTCTTCATTTGTTGGTGCCTCAATCCTTGTTGTTGAAGCCTCACGATGCATGTCCTCAAAATATTTATTCTTTCTTTCTATTTTCAGGAATTGGGCATGAGATGTAACAGAGTGTGAAGAGGTCATTGATTGATCGGGATTGGTATATTGAGTATGTCATTCACCTTTACCAGGCTCAGGTTCATGGGCTATAGATTTGAGCTTCTTTGATGGATGTTGAGTGGAATGGGCATGAGAATGCTATGAAGTGATAGGCAATACAAACCTTTTAGGTGGAGGGGGTGGAGGTAAGGGCAGTGAAACTATTGGCCATCCATGATCTTGGTTATGAGGTGGGTTAACAATATCCTCCCAACCATCATTCGCTAGTATTTCATGTTGCAGAGAGACATTACGTCAAACATGGATACTAGAAAGGTTATTATGAGGTTGGTGGAAAGGTCTCTCGGGTGGAGGATTGGGTTGGAGATATCCTCTCCCTCCTAGGTTAAGAAAACTAGTTTGTAGTAGTTGATTGAATTCTTTTGAATCAACATTGAAATGAATAGAGAAATTCATTTTTTATTACCCTAAAACTCATTTGGTCTCCTTCCTCTTCCTCTATTTCCTCTGCCACCACTATTTCTGCTGAAAAAACTCATCTATAATTGTAAACTAGATTTAGAGTATGTACACAAAAACTAATAGTCATCAAACACTAACATAATTTAGTATATCTCTATAAAAAACAAACAAACATGTAGGTATGCATGGTTATACATAAAAATCATCCATAATATCAACTATGTCCTTCAATCCTTTCTTTCATTTACACAACCAACATTATTTAAGAACATGGGAGTGAAAACGAATTTGGAAAGATGAGGGGATTTGTAATGAGAGAAAAATGTAATAGTGAAAGGGAATTATAATGATACACGTTAAAAAATAATTAACATAAACACCTGTGAAAACCAATTATCCTTCAACAATATTTTTGTCCTTGCCTCACCAAATACCCATCATTGTTGATTTTATTCATGGAGAATGCATAGGGAGAGAAATGCAAATTAAAATGAAAGTGAAATGCGAGCTAGGAATAACTATGGAAAGTGAAAATATGAGGGGAATTGGCCCCGATCAAAATTGAAATTTCAACCATGTCACAACATCATGTTGATTATAATTTCATCCTATTTCAACCATCAAAGCATCCTTTGCTTTTAATATCTAACTAACTGAGGAACTTTAAGACTTTATATATAATACAAGGGGAGAATAAATTATTTCTAAAAGTGATAAATGAATTTTGGAATAAAGAAATATCTACGGAAAGTGAAAACATGAGGGTGATTGACCTTGTATATATAAAATGTAAATCTTTTCAAAACGAATAGATTTATTTCAAAATAAGAGTCACTTATTACTCAGAATCCAAATGATTTCCTTTTAATAGTAAACCTGAGTCCCTCTTAAATATTTTCAATAAAATAATGTATTAGACAGACCAAGCAGAAAAATGAATGTGAGTTCTTCCATATCATCATGTCATCAACCAATGAAATGACCTGATCAATAACCAATAAGCCTCTTCAACTTATAACTATCAATGCTATAATCATAATCCTTTCTTTTCCTTGCGCAATGAGGGTCCAACTATATTGGGAAATTCAAATATGAAGAGAACAAATTGATTCATGTATCCTTTTTGAATCCAAAAATATCATTATGGTCCTATAGCTCCTCCGAACAACTCCTGTATAAACAAAATATGCAGGCGTACCCCATAAAATATATCTATACATTCAAAACAACTTTGTGTATCATATATCCCTTCAATATCAACCATCCTTATGTCAAAAGAGAAACATATTGAATGTAATGACCAATCCATATATTGTCTAAAATTAATCATTTTCCTTCCATGCTAACCCTAACAAGCAATTGAATTAGACATCACCCATTTGAATTTCTTATCATGAAAGTCAACTCCAAAGAATGTTAGGGTTACACATCCCAAAACTATCAAGCTTCAAATAATTCCCCAATATGAATAAAGGAAGAGCCTATGGTTACATTTGGAGAGTGACCTGACCCCCATTTATATATGGGTTTGAAATTGAACTATGCAAATATTTTTCTTTTGCACAAAAATAACCTTAGCTAGAGACTAAAACTTCAAAAGGATAAATTTGATAATGAAACTGAAAAGAAGTTTGAAATGTCCCATAGATTCAACATAAGGTAAAATAATTCAAGAATGTTACGTATACACACGACTGTGAGGGTGGAAAGGTGACTCATGAGTGAGAGATAATAACTCATTATAGAATATGGAGGGTGGAATAAGATGGAAGAAGCGAGAATAGTTATCACTTTGTGAATCAACAAAATTCATGTAGCTTTGATAATTTATACACAAGTAGTATTTCGAGACTGAGTAAAATGAACAGAAACAAATCCTAATAATTGCAAAAGAAAAAATTTACCAACCATTATGACCCATCAAAACTTTATTTGATTTGAAGAAAAAGAAACAGGAAGATAAACAATGAAAATGCATTGATGCTACCATTTCCTGAAGAGAAAGGAGGTTACGGGACCAGACCAAAAGCAAGAAACAAGCTTATTCTCCATCACAGAAAGCTATGGATAAATTATAACTGCGAATTTAAATTTTTTTTGATGAGAACAACTACAGGAAGCATAGCTCTACCAGTTTCCTTAACCTTTCTCGTAAAGCTAGAGGAGTTTCAGTGTCCTAGAGAAACACGGTTTTGGGTTGAACAATAATTCTTGCAGAGCTTGATTCACAAAACAACAAAATGAAAATGCTGAATTCAGAAGGTGGTAAACCTAACGAAAAATATGTGTACATGCATTCAATGCATGAGGCTCAGGTCGCTTCAGTATTTATTTCCCTTTTCCGCATCATATTTCCATTAACACTCACAACCAATGACGAAGTAACATGTGATGCCACATATGTTATATTTCACATGCTTCACATCCTACATCACCATCGTTTTTAATACCTTGAAATGACATCCAAGATACCACTTTGAATAAATAACCCACACCCATGCCCAAAACTATGTAATAATAGAATATAATCCATGACTAATCTGCTTAAAATAAGATTCGAGCAATACAAACAAGATATACAAAGGATTTACAATATATATCATATGCATTGTGTCAGACAATAGGATCGACCATTTAATTATAACTTTTCAGATTACTTGAATTATATATGCATGGCTCGAAACCAACACACCAATTAAGAATGTGTTGTAATGTTTGAATAGATTTCACATTAGTTTGTTGTGAAGACAAAGTATTTCAATGTAAATCCTCATATTTTTATTCTTTTATTTTTGCATATGATAGTTCCTCATTAAATTTTTTGAGGAGAACTAATATAAAATTTAAAAGATCATTCCTTGGAGAAGAATTTAATGTCGATTTCTCTTTTAAACTAGGGATCCCCACCTATATTTAAGTATTATTTATAGTTTATATATAACTAATAAAAATTTTATTAATACCTTGCAACTATTTGCAAGCATGTGGTTAGTTGATGATTTTAGAGTCAACAAGTCGTAGTTCTTTAGGATCTTATAAAACTCCTCTATATGTCTACAATAACTCCTCCAACAATAATTTCATTTTTTTAAGTACATTTCTTTATGGTTTTTTTACTTTTACTAATTCATCATGATGATTCTTTCTTAATAAAAAAAAAACATACTTCTTACTTGGATTAATCAACCTTTTGGCTTGGTTGGCACTTACCAAAGTGATATTTGAGTTACCTTTATGTGAATTAATGACAAAATTAATCCAATCTTTGATTAGGTGGTACAATTTTTCTCTCCTCATGAAGACTTCAACCCTCATATACATGTATGATCTTCCAAACACTAATCCACACATGTCAAGGGGTACTACATCTAAGTCCACTTCATCAATAAAATATGCACTTGTAGCAACTTTTATCTTACATTGTTTCGTGAACTTGATTTCTACATCCATGTTCACCCACCCCAATGGGTATGGGCTTGGATGATCATGAACTTGCAACCCAAGCTTGCTAACTAGATTGGATGTTGTGAGATTGAATCATGGATAAGAATAGAATAGAGAATATACCTTGGTCTTTTTAACCTAGATTTTGGTATGGAAGAGCTTTTTTATATCCTTCTCTTCCTTGTGATTAAGGCTACTCAGATTCACCTCCTTCTACACTAAGGTGTAGACAATATTCTCATCCACAACTAAGCTGTTAGAAAAATAGGATCGTGGAGAAATAAAATAAAACAAATGCAGAAACAAAACACAAAATATACACAATACAATAAAGACATAGATTTACGTGGTTCACCTAGTGTAGGCTACGTCCACCAGACAAATTGTCAGGTCCTTCCTTTATTATTATCCAGCAAATGAAGGGATACAACCTACAACAAAACCCACTGTAACTTCCTCTTCTTTCTCTCACAGTCTCCTCTCTCAGAATACAATACTCACCATCGACCATAGCCGCAATACATTTCCCTCATAAAAGAGGGTTTCCTTCTAGGGAAAAAAAACCCTAACATAATCTCAATCATTAGATCTACGAACTTATAATGAACGGTCCAGATTTATAATGAAATTACAATATACATTTACAAGGCATTTTTTTCCTTTGGGGGCTTTGCCCCTGAACCCCCACTGGGGGTCTTCTTTCCCCCAGACCCCTCAGCCGAGGGGATAGCCCCCTCGAACCCCGCAGAGGGGATACACCCTGTCTGGACTTCCCTACGTGGAAGTGTGTACATACTTCTGTAGTGTAAATACTCCATGGGGTATAAACATGGATGAAAGTAAAAGACCTCTGAATCATGAAGATAATCAAGCTCCACAACAAACAATCTCCCACTCACAACAACTCCACCGCTACTATATATGCTGGACTCTGAACCTTCTTGGACCTAGAAAATTTATCCTCTTCATATTCATTCTTGAAGACCAACTAAAACTAAGCAGGAACTCAGTTTCTCCCTGGTTACTCCCTTTGTTAACATGTCTACAGGATTCTAGCTAGTGTGTATCTTTTCCAACTTCAAATGTCCATCTTCCAAGGCAAATCGTACGAAGTGTTACCTCAACTATATATGCTTAGTCTTCGAATGGAAGGTTGAGTTATTTGCAAGATGAATTGCACTCTCACTATCACAGTATAACCTGTTATTCTCCTGCTTCTTTATCAATTCCTCCATAAACCTTTGTAACCAAATCATCTCTTTACTAGCTTCTGTAGAAGTAACATACTCTGCCTCTGTTGTTGAAATTGCAACAACCCTTTGCAGTTTCGAAATCCAACTTATTGTTGTTCCACCTATAGTAAAAACATACCCTGTGGTGCTCCTCCTGCTATCTTTATCACCTGCCATATCTAAATCAACATATCCCTTTAGAAAAGTCTCTAAACCTCTAAAACATAATGCATGAGTAGTAGTACCTCTCAAATACTTGAGAATCCACTTTATTGCCTCCCAATGTTCTTTACCTGGATTGTTCATATACCTGCTCACAACTCCCACTGCATGT
>JZKD02S1672742.1:421111-432580 GCA_000966675.3 Picea glauca
ATTAGTGTTGCAATCATTGCTTAAGATAATAGATTGATTAGTTTCACTTCTATCATTAAAGTCACTTAGTATGAGGATACTACCTTCATTTCCCATACTGTAAATATCTTGTTCTCAGATTTTATAGGGATAATTTTTATCTAGATTGTTTTTTTCATAAATGGTAGAATTACTAGGAGAAAAATAACAAATTGTTCTATACATATTATTAGCATTGATATATAAAATATCCATCCAATTGAACTAACTAAGAGGGGTTTTTCTATTAAGACGAATGTGAGGAGAAATGCATGTTATTATTTAACAAGTTATACTTCCAACCCCTCTATGAGAGGATTTTTTGTTCTATACTAACCACAATATAAATCCATCTATGTTAGGGACCTTAGATTCCTTAGGCTCCCAAGTTTGTACCAAAAATTTAATATGAATTTCACTTGGGATGCAACTTAACAGAGGCCCTTTGTTCCATGGAAAGCCTTGATAGTTCTAAGAAAGGATTCTAAGTGTCTCTGATTTCTATTTATTGTTATCCTTTTGGTCTTTGTCCCTAATAATATCTTCCAGGTTCCTAATTATTGTCCATTTTCCTTCATTTATGGTTTCCTTTACATTTTGAACCCCCTTCCTTAATTTATATCAATCTTCTAGAAAGAGGTATTCATTTAAAAAAAATTCAAATCCTTTTAAGCTTAGATTTTTACTAAGTATGCCATATTTATGGGAATTAGAGATTACCATATCCCTAATCAACACATCATTATGTTCAATTATCTAAGGAAATTTGTTTATAGATGACCTATTTTATTGACTTTTAGTTTGATGATGGATCATTTCAATGTTTATATGAGGATATGGATGAATTATATCTACACTAATACGATGTAGTTGATGGTTTCAACTCTTATGGTTATGACACATTAAAATTAAAATGTTGGATAGATTTATTTGTAGGTAATGTGACAAGAAACCTCTTGTATATATTGACATGAGATTGCGTCAATATTATGCTAGACTCTGGATTGATTCAAGGTACCCTACAACGTTATATCATTAATGTTACATTTTGGCTTTGATTATGAATTGTTTGATGCATTAATTATAGTGTGTGTAGGAATAGAGAACATGATTTCCAATCAATCCAGATATGGGTAATGCGGTTGTATAGAAGTGTACAACATACCGTCAAAAGAGGAGGAAAAAAAATCATGTTTTCACCTCCTAGCACTCCTTTTTCGTGACCTAGGTTGAAAAGCTAGAGACACTTTACATGGAGGTTTCATGTTGTCATGAGAATAAGAAACATATTTGGTCATTCACAAGGTTTGGCTAAGGGCTAGACAATAAGGTGATAACCTTATTATTCAGTGACCACTGGTCTCTCAACAATTTTGTAGATTTTGTGGTTTTAAACTAGCAATTGGAATGGTTCTTCCAGTACATATTGAATAATGTGGAGAGACCTCATCTGTAATATGAGTTTAAGGTCAGTAATAACAATGTATTAAGTGGTGTAATGAAAAGTTAGTGGAAAGAGGTTGAAAAAACTCAGAAACTCCTTATTGTATTCATACACTATTAAATACAATGAACAAATGTACTCTATAGTCTTGTGAGGATGGGCATAACCCTCCTTGCATAGATTAAAATCTTTGAATGCAATATTCGATTAAATTATGAAAATGAATCACCAATTTAGTTCCAACTTAGACTTGGTATTTTGAATACAAAGTTAAACCAGTAAATTGCAATAATTTTTTAAATATATTTGCAACGTTTGTCCTTAAAAAAATGAATTAAAATATTTTGAAATTGCTTTAACGTGAGATATTTAAATTTGTATGGTAAGCATATTTATAATATATCATATTTAAATTTGTATGGTAAGTGTATTTATAAGATATGATAAATTGTTCAACCAATGAATAATTAGGTTTTTAAAAAAATTCTGAAATTGTTGGGTAATATGGCCAACATATGGTTGGTTTGGTTGGTTTCATAACCTTGTCGGATTAGTGATAAATTAAAGTTTCAATTACGTTCTAGTCAAATTGAGAATAAATCGTAAGACAAGTTTCACTTGGTGAATGACGAACCAATCCATGTGTAGAATTCTTAAGACAAAACAAAAGATTCCATGTGACATTTGGATCCATTTATAATGCTGTTAGGATTATGCTTACTTAGTTTGGTTTGGGTTTTTTGAGGAAGTTAAGAGATTTTCTCAACTTCTCTCTATAATATTGGAATTAGTTGGATCTAAGTCCAACTATATATACTTATGCAATCTGTGTTCATTATATGCAATAATACAAGTTGTTTTGTGTTGTGTGAGCTAATTCTTCCAATCTTGATATGGTATCAGAGATGAGGTGAGAGGTGACATTGTTGCCCATAACATTAGTTGTGGATACATTCGTTGTGGAGGATACTGAATTCAATCACTATTGAGAAGAGATGAATTCTAATATTACAGATGTTGTTGCAGACCGAAGAGAGAAGAGTTGTCGTAACTAGCTACTGAAGGAACTGTTGTAGCCGCCTTAGCAAAAGAGAACCACTGTAATCTGTTTATTGTTGAGCCGCTATTTTATTTCCATGATTTGTTTATTGCTCAAAGAGCTCGTGATCAGCTCGTGATCTGTTGATTACTTGAAGAGATGATTGTTGCATATTGGGAGGGAAACGTCGGGCAATTGAGCTAAATTGATTGTTGTGCAGAGGTATTCATTTCCTGATTAAAGTTTTTTGTTAATATGGAGAATATTACATTGGAAAAATTTAATGGTTTTAACTTTCATACTTGGAAAGTAAAAATACAACTTCAAATGATACATAGGAATATATGGGGAATAGTAAAATATACAGAGAAGGCACCTATAGATCCCAGACTATTAATTGAATGGGAGAAAAAAGATGATAGAGCCAAGTCTATTCTTGGATTGTCTCTTGTAGATTCCCAACTACATCTAATAGATTTGGAAAAATCTTCTGCATAAATGTGGGCATAATTGAGTACAATATTTGGGGAAAAGGTTGTAAATGCCAAGTTTTTATTAAAATTACAGCTATTCAAATTAAAAATGCATGATGAAGTATCATTTTGTTCTCACATAAATGATCTAAAGTATTTGTTAGCACAGTTGACAGAGATTGACTCCAACTCTAAAGTTGATGAAGATGATGCAAAAGCAGTCTTGCTGAATAGTTTGTCTCAAAAATATGACAATGCTATTTTGTAATGACCTCCTCATTACAACAACAACTCTGAAAGCAGGTGCAATTTTTTTTTTTTTTTGTTTAAGGTGGGTGCGTGCGTGTAGAAGTAACAACACACTTGACTCTACCTCGCCACTCAACAACCAACAAGACGCAACCACGAAGTTCAGCACAAGAAGACTGAAGGCGCTCAATGGGTAACTGCAACAATATACGACCATAGGAAGATGGCGCACAGCACAAACATTAAGACATACTGGGGGTGCACAGCAAGAACACAGAGGGAAGAATCCATGGTGTTAGGGTTACTATTTCTGCACAGGAAAGCAGGGCGTTCAGTCTTATGTTCTCTCAAAAGAAGATTAGACAGGCTCCTGGCCGACTGCTCAGGCAAAAACTAGCAACCCAACCTAGAACAAGACGCAAGCAAGACGAACCAAAGAGGACAACCCCGACATATTACAGTGACAACAAGAAATAAATGCCCCTAGACATGAGGCGTACAACTAGCAGTCGTGAGCAGAAAACGACAACAGGTGTTAAGTACGGTACAGTCACAGATGGAAGAATGCAACAGTAGAGTTTACTATTTCTACACAGAAAAGCAGGGATTTTAGTCTTATGTCTTCTCGAAAGAAGGTTAGACAGGCTCCTGGCTGACTGCTCAGGAAGAAACTAGTAATCTCTGTCAGGTGGGTCACAAGAGTGGAAACTGTGCCTTTAAACAACCCGAGACTCTTGATACGGCACTGGATTCCTTCCACCGGAAATACACACAGACATAAGTATACTAAGCTACAAGAGGGGTCTATATGCCGCCTGACACAACCGACCAAGCAACCAACTGAATACTATCAAGCAAAACCTAACAAGAAGGACAACTACATCCCTTGTGGAAAGCGCGTGACAAAAGGACTCCGACAACAGAACCCATGTTCAACATTAATCAATGACTCAACAACCCTCATTTACTAACTCCGAGTAATTTAACGCACATAAATCCAGGGCATTCCACAATGTATGTCTTATCAATATCAAGAGACTACACTAACATCACGATAAGATAACCATATCATTTCATTTCTAATTACAATAGCATAGAAATAAAAAAATGGTCATACGTTTCAACTCTAATCTTGCAATCTTGTTTATATGGTAAGAACAACACAATTTCCTATTTCAACAATACATTACAATTACAAAATTTATAAACAATATTTCCATGACATATGTATTCCATAACATTTTTTCTTCACCTATAGCAATAAAATTATCATCATATTTGAATATATCGATAAACCATCATATTTACACATGACAAGATATAAGAATTACCATATTTAAAATGACATTATTTAAATAACATTATTTTAAAAGGGGCCCTATATAAAGATATTTAAAATGTCACATCTAGAATATCAACATTAAAAGGACAAAAGTAACATCATAATTAAATAACATCAAGTATGCAAGTAACTTCATATTGAAAATTGACAATACCATCACATATTAAAAAAATGGCAATATGTAAAAATAACCATATTAAAATGCCAATAATTAAGAAGGACATTTTTTAAAAAGGACAAAAATAATAATGTTAAAAATCACAATAATTAAAAATCACAATAATTAGATGTCAATATGTAGAAGGACTTCTTATTACCAATACTCGAAATAAAAATTCGATGTGTTACCATGAGAAACTAAATCAATGGATTTCCTTTTAAATTGGATTGTAAAGAAAATTAAGCATTGACAATTGACACAACCAAGGGGCTCAATTATCAATACTACCAACTGACCCAACTATCTTAAGGTGTGCCATCTAAATCGGCCCTGACAGGAATTTCATGAAGCAACCAGCTGTCATTTAAACACTGAAGGAGTAGGTTACATGGAGTAAAATCTAAAGGTAAGCGCTGGAATGCTAACAGTGTTGTCCATAGTTATTGAGAGATGGGAACCCAGTCAACTGAAAAGGCACACATAATGCAATAGTTTGTCTCTGGATAAATTGTTCGTCAACAGTTAAAAATTCTAATTCGTCAACTCTTTCCTTAAATGATAGAAATAAACATCAATTAACAAATTTAAATTGGGAAAATCCAGCGCAATTATCAACCATCAAATTTGATAAGCAATTCCGTTTGAAAATCCACATGTGTAAACCATGGACACCACCCTTCTGGTTCATTCTATTATTTAATTAATTCAATGAAGGTCAATAATTTATTATTATCAAAATCAACTTCTGGCCATCCATAACATGGAGACGGATTTTTGGCAATGAAATCTCTGAATATTTTAATTACGTAATAAATGTCTGTCCATTTTCAATAAAAGAAAACGACAACCTCAAAGATATACTGGCAAGAATTCAGGAACGAAATTTAATTTGAGCAGCGAGTCAGGGCGATTATAAGACGACAGATTTCAGGCAAATGCAAACATCTCTCCCCCACAGTCACGCAGAAGGTGAAAACCTCACGCACAGTCCTAGCAGCTGAAAAAGGGCGGGATGGCCTCTGCCAAATCGCAGGGTAATTAACCCCCATTTGCAGAGAGGTGAAACGACAAACTCAACGACCTGTGGTCGAAGCCCGTGAGGGTCTTCTCCACCGATTTGCCCAAGGACAGGCAACAACTCAGAGAGAAGGAAAAATGAATCGCAGGGAGATATCACTCCAAACGTAGCGATCAACAATCAAATACTATTGTAGCAGTGGAAATGATTATGCATCAATAGTAGAAATATGATTAGTAACAGGTAGTTCTCATAGCTGCATAATTTAATACTTCTAGGAGGGTTTAGTAAAAAAAATACAAAAAAGCACACAGGAATAAACAACGCCCATGGAGAACGCATTTGCCCACTGAGACTGTAAAATTACAGGGATATAATCAATTGTAGAGACACCATTCAGTTGTTGGGCGTAGAGGAAAAGTAGTTGGCTACAGGAGGGCCGAATCGGCATAGGAACCTGAGATCATTCCTGATTGTGGATGCAAGGGTTGGGCGCATCAACCGAAGGGTAACTTAAAGTAAGGATAAAAAAAAACGCAGGGAAATATACCACACGCAGGGAATTACACCCCACCTTAACCCAACCGCAGAGACTTACCACACAAAAAAAACTCAGGAATTTACATTACTATAACGCAGAGAATAATGGCCAATGTTGGCGGGTAAATCAAGAGAGACAAGTCTACTGGCAAGGGTGATTCCACAAGTAATTACAATTTCATCACTTAGCAATCGTAAAAAAAAAATATCAGGAGGTTCCACAAACATTGTAAAAATTTATCCTATGTGAATTGTCCAGGAAAACGGCAGATGCAGCAACCATTAAAACATTCAATGCCATTTCACTTTTCCAACAACAGTCAGATCTACATCAGTTCTAGTGCCTTCTATTCTACCAAATAAGCGACCATACCTTAGCCTCTTTGCCTGCCTTGAAGGATGACTCCACCTCGATTAATGTTTTGTGCTCCTTGCCACTCTTACTCACCGACTGTAGTGACCTCACCGATACCTCCCAGCCAATCACTAGGGGTACTCTGCTTCCCCCTTAGCCCCCCGAGCCGCAAGGGGCCACACAAGATCCATAGATAAGACTAGCTTCTCAGCTCGCCTCCAAGGCTGAGCTACCACTCCAATACAGCTGAGATAAACCCCACTCCTCACAATAAATCCATCAAGCCACAATCCGGCAACGTAACGTTACGCTAATCTTTCCTCCCTTTCTTCCTTCTTTTCCCCTTCTTTTATAGAAATTTGAGACTCACCTACTTTCCTAAATCATTATTAATTTAATTTTTTATGACAAACCTCTAAACATTCTACGCCGTCCAAGTGTCACTCATCCCCATGGTTCTCCAAAAATTAATTTCTTTTTAATAGTTAAAAGACTCAATTCCCTCACCCCCCCTAAAGTCACTCCTAAAATTACTCCTAGGGTTCCTAGATTCCCTCTCATGCTTTTAATGACATTCCTAAAATGAAGTTGCTGATTTTTAGTAACTCCTTAACTGCTGATTCCTTTTTGCTTTTTACCCTATGTCCCCCACTTTCCTTTATTAAGTCTCCGTTATCACAAGTTTCCTTATTTTTATTAATGGTTCCTTTCCTTTATTTTTATTTTTTTATTTTTTTTTTTAACACCCAAAAATATAAATGCGCTTAATAGTCTTTTCAATATATATATTTTTTAAAAACCTAACTTTTATACTCCCACACTTTAATAATTCTTTTTTCTTCTTTAAAATTTAAAAACCAGGGGTGTCAATTAATTTATCTCCCTCATTACTTTACCCCCCCCCTTAATTTAAGAAGACTTTAACTAACACATAGGAGGGTTTTAGTTTACGCATTTGTGTTTATTTTTGTAGGGTCTATTCCTAAGGCTAGACCAAAATTTTATCTTAGAGATGTTTTAAAATTAGGTTTAGATTCGAACTGGGTGACATTTTAATTAGGGGAGTCGTTTTGATAATTTATTCAGGCGTTAAAGTCTTAGGGTCATCTAGGTGGTCTCATCATCATCACCAATGCGACATGCCCTTCAGGACGCACTACGTGCTCCAAGGGTGCCACTTGCCTCGTTTGCTTCTGTTGCGTGACGTGCCCTTCAGGATGCACCACATGCTCCAAGGGTGCCACTCACCAACTGGTGTTTCTTTTGCACGACGTGCCCTTTAGGATGCACCACGTGCTCCAAGGGTTCCACTCGCCGATTTGATGGATTGGTAGACATATATAACCCCTGGAGTCAACACTCCGCCAGGTGAACTTGTGGGAGACTAAGGGCTCTAAGGAATAAGGCCCTCGCCTTATTGTGTGCCCCTTATAATTATCGTGAGCGACTGTCACAGTCTTCCCTCACAGCATCGTGGATCCTCTCGAACTAGGTAATCGTTAACCTACAGTTCGAGCCACGGCGGGAGTGCTAGTAGGCTGTGGCAGGGCTGTTGTCCACACCTCTCCCTCAACCTCTATGGAAATCGTGTGTGGCCCCTTTACTCCATATGTGAGTCTGGTCAACAAGATATCATCAGCCTGCATCATCAACCATCATGTCAGAACATGTCAACAACATATCATCAATCAATAAATATCATGGTAAATAAAATAACTCAAATAGCACACTCCCTGACTCAATCCGGAGTCCAAGGGTTTCGTCGATGCCCCTGCATCCTCCAGGTCTAAAACCCTACACACTCAAATAAAATGAGTCAATAGCACCTGTCTACATCAAGTAGTAAAACATCATGTCGTCTATCAGAATGCACCATAATCAAGCATAAATGTATTACTATCAAAAAAGTCTAGATCACTTGCGAGCAAGTGTCCTCAAAGAATAAGTTTTGTAAGTGCGCCAGAGCGGGATGTCACATATTTTTACTTTAACTCAGATACCCTCTCGATCTGGAAGACATGATTTCAACACTCTTAGCAGAAGAAAAGAGGATGAAGGAAGGTGAAGTGGAAGTTAGTTCACATTCTAAATTTGCACTATACTCCGACGGAAAAACAAATAAAAGCATTGAATGCTTCTACTGTCAGAGACGTGGACATACAATACTGAATTGCAAAACACGTGCTAATGATCTTCTAAATGGAAAACTGAAAGAGTCAACTAACATAACTGAGGACTCACTAGATGCTATGCATGAATAATCATCCAGTGATGATGAACCTCTCAAACGTTTCTAGAATACAATTATTGTTTATGTATGTTAGATATATATTATGTGAAATTTGTTGTGTGAAAAGAGTCAAATAATGCAGAACCAAATATGTAACAGAGTGATATTATTCAAGCATGTAGTTCTTGAGTTCTTCGGTGCCACAAGAACATGTTACTAGCTTAAATATGTCTACAGATTTGTTAAAACTAAAGATTATTGTTGTACTTCGGTGCTTCAAAGTCAACAGTTACAGGTTACCTTGTGAGTTTGTGAGTAAGTAGAAAGGTCAGTTGTTTAACTGTTTGCTGAAAACATTTCATACTTAGATCGTTGTCCTATATAACTGTTGAAATTTTCTCTTTAGGGAATTTCATAGATGGAAGTGTATCAATAAAATGGTTGAGTGTCGAGACTATCCTTCTAGAGGTCGAGAAGCGTCAGTTTCACAACAAGTGTCAAAGATGGTCATAAGTGTTTGACTTTAAATGTCTCAGTGGGAAGCCCAAATGTGTGGAAAAGAGAGAGCGGAAACCGGGTGATTGCAGAGTGAGTTTAAAGAGCTGAGGAAGACTAGATCAGACAAAGAGACGAAAGATCAAGTGTTGTAATTCTTTTGTAATTGTGATTAAACATTATTGTAATTTGTAAAGTAAGCATTAAGGGAAGGTGTTAGGATTATGCTTACTTAGCTTGGTTTGGGTTTGTTGAGGAAGTTGAGAGATTCTCTCAACTTCTTTCTCTAAGATTGGAATTAGTTGGATCTGAGTCCAGCTATATATACTATGTAATCTATGTACATTATGTGCAATAATACAAGTTGTTTTGTGTTGTGTGAACTAATTCTTCCAATCTTAATAAATGCATTACCATAATAACTTGATAATTAAACAAAAATTATGATTATGTTTTTCCAAGAAAACTCCAATATGAATGATGTATAATTGGTTTGATTTAAGAACTTGTAATTTGTAAAAAGTTGGGTAAATATAAATTATTATTTTTTTAATAAGTTTATTAGCTACGCTACAAGATTATTATTATTATTATGAATTATACTTCGTTTAATTTTTGTGATTCAAAATTGTAAATCATATAAATTATACTTACGTTAATAATTGCATAAGTAAACAAGATATGAGTAATTTATTGTAAACTTACTCATACATTAAAATGTTGTATACTATTGTATACATATTAGTAGGATCTTATCATTAATATCAAACTATCATTAATTCTTGATTTGATATTTATGATAATAAATTAATATCAAAGTATCATTAGCTCTTGATTTTTTATTTTATATTTAATTATAACTAGAAGTTTAAAAGTTGTAATACAATTATTGTATCTTTTAAAAATAGGATTGTATGATAATAAATCAAATATATGATGAGTAAACTAAATTAAGAAAGAATTTGACTCATTATATTTCGGTGGTGAGAGTATTTTCATTTGTTTTTCTACATTTCAAATTAGTATCATCTAAATAAACAAATGGAAATATTGTTCTTTATCCAAATACAGCTCAGAATAAGAAATTATTCTTGATGCATCATGGAGATGAAAAGAAAAATGTAGCATAGACTCTATATAAATAACATTAAAATAGAAAAAAAAATCTTATTAATAACACATTTATGAGAAACTTTAGGTAGGTTTGATGAGGTTGTAGCAAAATACATAAACTATTTTATTAAGATTATATAATACATATAATTGTTCTTAGTAAGAATATGGACATGGAGTGGTGTATTATATATGGTATAAGAGCTACGTTAAATATATTAGGGCCTTGGACTCATTTACTATTTTGTACACACAAAAATATTAGTTATTTAAGTGAATTAAAATCAATTAATTGAACTTGATTTTGTTTATTTTATGAGGTAAAAATTGATAGAAGTGGAAGGTCAGATAGAAAAAGAAAAGGAAAAGGTCCATCTCTACCTTTACCACTATGTATATCTTCACTCCTTGTCTAGGGAAGAGGAACATGTTCAAGGGCCAGGACATGTACCTGTTGGTGATGTGATAAATATGATGTGTTCATCTTAAAGTATGTCTGATGCACTAATGAACAAATTGAAAAGATAAGAGGGAGAATTATGTGTTCTATTGAAGGATCACAAAATATTGTAACTAACCATGTACATAGAGAGATGTGAAAAGTTAAATCTCTAGATTTTTGGGGCTCTACTGATGGACAGGTAGTTAAAGACTCATTGGGATCTTATGCGTAACCAAAGTAGCATTATATTCAACTATTTTGAGATCTTATGATATAGTAATAGGAATGGACTAGTTATATAGTCATGAAATAGTATTAGATTGTAAGAATAAGAAGATTTATTTTATAGATGATGCATGACACAAAATAAATTTTGGTTGAGATGAATAGAGCAGTGTCGTTAATATTTGTGTTGTAACATCCCGCTCTGGGGAAGTGACAAAACTTATTCTTTGGGGACACTTGCTCGCAAGTGATCTGGATTTTTATGATGATGAACCACTTAACCTTGATGATGATGCGTCATGATTGATGACAGGAGGTTTACTATT
>JZKD02S1672742.1:470082-488542 GCA_000966675.3 Picea glauca
ACAAAGCTACAACAAGCAAGGCACTTCAGATGGATGGGTTTTCTACAACAATTCCACTTGGTCATAAGGTATAAGAAGGGAATTTATAACAAAGTTGCTGATATGATTTCAAGGCATATTATTAATGCTTCAGTTATTCTTAGGCATAGTCCTATCATGCATGAGAGCTATGTTGAGAAATATGCTTTAGATGATGATTTTAAAGAAGTATATGCGACTTTGTGTCATTCTAACCATGTTGAGGAATTGGTTACCATGTGCATGATAATCTTTTGTATCATCTTGGCAAGCTATGTATTCCACAGGGTGAAAGAATCAACATAATAAGAGAAGCCCATTCTTCTCTTATTAGCAAAATGTGTATTTTGATGCCTTGTACGAAGCAGGTTATAGCTGAGAAAACGACACAAATGTTCTTTCAGCATGTTTGGGTACATTTTGGATTGCCTAAATCCTTTATTTCTAATCAAGATTCTCGATTTATTGGGAGCTTTTGGTCAAGTTTATGGGCACTCATGGACACCAAACTAAAAAAGAGCACATCTTTTCATCTACAAACCGATGGTCAGATAGAAGTGGTAAATAGAACAATGGTGCATCTTCTTCGTGGTTATTGCAGCAAGCATCCTAAACTTTGGGATGAGCATTTACACTACATTCAACATGCTTACAACCAGGCTAAGCACTCTTCAACTCAAACATCACCATTTGAAGCATGTTTTGGCTATTTGCCCAAATCTCCTTTAGATTTTATATTTGGGAAGGATATTGTTATTGATGGTCAATATGACATTAATAGGGTAGAAAATTTCATTGAACAAATTCAGTCGATACATCAAATGGTACAAGAGCAGTTGGAAAAGAGTCAAGCCAAGTACAAGACAAGACATGACAAACATTGTGTTGATCACAGTTTCCAAGTTGGAGATGAAGTTTGGATTTACATTAGTAAGGAGAGGCTTAAATGAGAAGGTACAAAACTAAAACCAATTCGATATGGTCCTTTCAAGATTATTGACAAGATTGGTAGATTTTCCTCCTTATATGCAAATGTATGCAGTTGTTAATGTTGATAATTTGAAATTGTATGAGCCTCCTTTGATTGATGATCAAGGAGAACATGTTTAGATTCCTTCTATAGATGATTTCTCCCTAGAATATCTTACAGAACTGCATGAAGACACAATCCTTGACAGCAGAATGAGAACTTCAAAACGAGGAAATGTGGAATATCTTCGAATTGGTCTTAAAGGCACAAATCCAAGCAAACCCAAGTGGATTGAGGTTGGAAAGGTGAGGGAACTATACCCTCATATTCACATAGACTGAAAATAGTCTTTTGGATGTCCAAAAGCTTTCCAATGGAGATGTGTGATCGAGGGGATCAAATTTTGCTCAAAATTCAAAGTGCTCAGAATCGCTTCAAATCAAACAGGTGCTTAGGCCTCGTCATCATGAACCCAACGCAACTCATTTGGGTTCAAACGGATGTCATATGAGTGAGATACCGTGTTCTATTCAAATCGTTAAACAAGTAAAAAAAAAGTGTTGACTGTATAGTCCGTACAGATGCTGACGTGGTAGGGTCGTACTACACATTGCAAGTGTTGATTTGGCAGGGCGATGTGACACGTGGCATGTGTTGGTTGGGAGTTGTGTGGATGAATCATTTCTTGACACGTGTCATCTTGATGGCAAATGGATTGGTGACACGTGGCCCAAGCAAGGGCCACCACGTGTCACCTGGACAATGGTATAAAACTTGTGTAATCGGCAGGACTTGACCCCATGACCTCCGGGCAAGGGGAAGATCTTTGGGAAGGGCCACCCAACCGGCGCACCCACCCTTGGTTCTTAACATATAAATGGTTTAAAAATTATTTGAATTGAATTAAGTGTTGAGTGGGGCGCGGTTCGGGTCGGGACTAAGCCCCGACCCTCGATCACATATATAACTAGCATATAACCACTGTCGTGTGTGCACACATTCAAACCCTGAGTGCTTGACACTTGGTGCATTACCATGTTTTTTAAACCTTGGCCCTTTTTTATGTGCGGGTGTGGTCACATGGTGACCCATACCTCCACGGTTTTGGCGGTTAGGGGCTATGCGCACCCTAACCGTCCTACAATTCGCATCGTTTCGCGGTTGCACCTAGTGCTAGGTTTTAACAAAAATATGAGTGCAGAGGCTAGGTTGAGGATGCAAAGGTGCATTTTGGCAATCTAGAGACAACAAGTTTGAAGGGGAACTTCCAGGAAGCCTATCTTCTTCAATTTTTGGCCAAACCAAGTGGCAAAAAAGCCCAGCTAGGGGATTTTGGACGTTCTAAATCCATTGGAGCCATCTATTTGGAATTTTGACCATTGTAAAGAACATATTTTATGACTTTGATCAAATAATACAAAAGATCCATTGGAAGCTGGACTAGGAGATGTAGCCCAAGAGAGGGGTGAACTCCTTTATCATTTGTTGTGTTATGTGTTTTCTATTCACTGTTATTTGCTGCGTATTATATGCATATTGAATGTGTAATTTCTATAAAAGTTGTGTTTGCAAATTGATCCTTTTGCATAAGAACACTTGAATTAAAACTTGCAAATATTTTCAAGAATACAAGCCTTTATCATTTTCATATTAGTATGTCAATTATAAAAATATCCATCACTACACTTTTCATGGGTAGATAAGGCAAAGAAACAACTAGATATTTAATTACTCCCAAGCATATTACCTTTTTTAGAATCAAAGGAGTAAATATGCTTGTATGGCTTGGTGATATCTAGTCCTAGATCTTCCATTACAACTTTAGGAATGAAATTATGAGAGGCACTTGAGTCCATCAAGCAATTATGAAATATTTTTTCATGGACATTAAAGGATTTGTAAAATGTTGGAGAAGCATCAGACCCATTTTCAATATGTGGGCCCACAGTAATGGAAGGGTTTTCATTCTGCAAGATGATTACATAATATGTCATAACAGAAATAGGTGGCTTCAAAACCTTCATAATATAGTTCTTAAATGGATGATTTTTTAGCAATTATGTTAAAGATACAAGAATATTTATTTTACTCAGCTCATGCTTTATGTTGAAAGAGATTGGTTTCTCGTCTTATTCTTTTACTTCTAGGGAAACAGGTTTAGATGGTAGAGGTTGATCAGTTTTGTTTGATGTACCTTTTCTTGGGCCTTGTTTGGGAGGAAGATCAAAATATTTGTTATGAGAAGGGGCATTTTATTTTGGAACCCTTGGTCTAGGCATCAAATCATACTTCTTTTGGGGCTGACTTTGAAATATTTCCTCTTCCTTCACATCATCATCAAATTGTCTTGAAAAATATGAAATGTCATAGTCCTTCTATGCTAGGTGACTAGGATAAATATAAGTTTCTTTTAACAATACAAAACAATCAGCTACAACATCGCTCTATACATCCATATCATCAATCTATTTTTTCTGGAAAGGAGGTATAACTCTTTGATCCTCAACATTTCTCCTTTCTCTCTACATGATTTGAGGAGAATTATTCAACCTTATAAATTTATTTGTATCTTTGTTTCCAACATCCTGATATGACCTATTTGGCTACTTAGTTTCCCATTGCACCTTAAATATCTCTCAATTTATGGATTTCAAGGTCTTGGTCATATCCTCTAGATTTGGGTCAGATTTTGTTGGGTTGGAAGAAGAATGAATCTCTTCCCTCAGTTTCTTTTTATTCCTATCTAATTTTTTATTCAATTTTAATGATGCTAGGATGTTAGACTCAACCTCAATAGTTTCCTCTTGCATGGAAAAAAAAGTGATGGACCTTCTCTCTCTCAACAAAAGAGAGAATTCAACATCAAAGGAATTTTCAAATGTGATCTTGGTTGATGCTTCAGTTGGCTTAATCTCATCAGGAATATTGTTATACATTTTTTGAACCTCTTGGTGAAATATGATACAAACTCCCCATTCTTCCTTCTTAAATCCCCAAACCCATTTATATAATACAAATAGTCTCTCCTATCCTCCCATTATTTTAGAAAATCCTCATCCAATGCCTCGATACCAGTAATAGAAGTTGGGGTTAGGCCATATAACCACTTCTTTATCTCTCCATCTAGACTTTGCACAAACAACCTTATCCATACATCTACATGTTCAATGTTAAAGTTGTCTGCAAAACTATAAAATTCCACCAAATTTTCCTCAATAGTTACTTCCCCCTCACCATTGTACCTTGGAAGATACTTCATGTATTCACCTATGGGGAAGGAATTTAAGTTATGGGGTAGAACCAAAGATACATATCTGGTTGTAATGATGGATTCCATCCTATTGACAACCATGTCTAGGACAACTGGACTCTAAGGATGAGCATGAGTTGTGGGTGTGGTTGATGGAGGAGATGATGAAGAATAATTTGAGATAGGGGATGTTTGAGGACTAATGATAAGGGGTTTTTGAAAGATGACAACCTCGGTTTGCTTATGTTTGTGGACAAAGATTTTTTTTTCAATAATGGCCTTTCCTTGGGATGGCAAGTGGTATCTATGAGCAATGGTAGTCTTCCTTAATTATCTCTCTAAATAAGGGTTGGTTGTGTCACCATTAAGATCAAGGTTGATTTTGGTATTTTTAGTAGGCTCATGATTTGATTTCCTGGATCCTTTCCTCGGAGCCATAATTCCTTAATAGGTTTGCATTCAGTGGAATCTCCAGGTGAAATATGAAAATCACCTTTGTGCCTGATCTTTTTTCACCATCAAATATCATATCTTATTGTTTTTGTTCTTCTAGGGAAATATAATTCATTACTCCATTCCCCAATAATGGTTCCATAATATGCTGGTCCTATAGTCTGCACCTAACTGCTAAAGGGAAGAGCTAGGCCACCTCTAGTTTTTGAATGGTTTGATTTTGATAAATTAATTTTTTTGGTAAGCTATTGAGTAGGTTTTCAAGGATATGAACCTAGTTAGACTGGCCCAACACTATGACTGGAGGTTCCCCTTAGCTAATGGTATGCATTTTGATAAACATATAAGGATATGAAAAGATAAACAAAGGAAACACAACAATACATACAATGAGTTATCTACTGTGTGATATTTTAGACTTAAAATAATATTTCAAGACATAAAACACATATCCAGATACAAGTCATCCAATATGTTTCAATATAACTAATCTCTTTACTAAATCAATAGCTAAATAATAGGTTGCATGACAATAAAAAGATTAATTAAAACATTAGATGAAAGGAAAATGAAATTCACATTGCACACATTCCAAATTTGTATCCAAGACAAGATTAAGAACACATAAAGAATTGACAAAGAGAACACAAATTGTCATCAAGATATATGTTCAAGAGGTAGGGAGATTTACAATCATAAGTTTCAAGTCCAGCCAAATTATGATGCCTTAATATTTCACTAAAAACTTAACCTTTGTTCATTACAAAATCTATCTATTTATCATTGTTTCAGATGGTTTTGACCATATTGAAAACAAAAGTTCAACTTTGCATAACCACTTGAAAAAATCTGTTTGACTCAAGCATATTCAATTGGGAATATAGTCATGACTTACTTTAAACTTAACCTTAACAAAAAATGTGGTTCATATCAAACAAAAATGACCAATGATTATACTTGAAATTAATGTCTTGAACTTAGAACATCTAGAATTCTAAAAGTGAAAACTAAAACTATTGTTTATTCTCGAGTAAAAAATTCTTAACATAAAATTTTATAGTTGTCACTGGCAAGAATTGTGCATGAATACCCACGTGAAATGTAGCTGGAGACTAAACTAGGATATAGATTGATTAGCTGGAATTAGCCTCAGACCCCTTTCTCTTTGAAAACAACATTCTTCTTCAAATTATCTCCTTTAATAAAAACCATTTTTTATGATGCTTCATTTGTAGATTCTGGTACTTCTTTTGTAACTTAGAATGTTGCTTTTCCAGATCTTGGTTCTGTTGTTGTAAAGTATGAATTTTTTGTTTCAATATTTGGAGCCGGTGGTTGTAATCTACACATTCATCAACTTCAACCTTTGTCTTAATTAAAATCTACTTCTTACCTCTATCCTTTGTCCCATTCTCTTCATCTATGGAAAATTTGTTGTGGTCAAATGACAACTTGGGTTTTATTGACCTCATCTCATACATGTGTGTTACCTCAAAACCTATCCCATGTGTTTCTTTCATAGTCCCATGTATTTATGATATATCAACTTTGATATGTGATTTGGTGTCATCTGAATGTTACCTGGGGAGTAGTCCTATATTTGGGAAAATTCCATCAAAGCCCTACTTGGGATCTAGGCCAAGGTCCCCTGCATTTTGTTGTAAAATTGAATCTTCACGGTATTCTATCTTGACAATTGCAAACTGTATCCTTGAAGTTTCCCCCTTAATGAATTTCATCTTTTATTTATCCCGAGACACTTTCTTCAATTTATGGACTTCCATCTCTTCAATGTTATCAAATCTAGAGCTTTCCTCATCTTCAATTATAATTGGTTGGGGGTCTTTCAAGGATGGGTTAAAAAGTCCCTTATAATTAATTATTAACTGATTAGTAATCCTTGTTTTTTTGTTGGGTTTATTGGGCATTCATGGCCTTGGTTCCCTATCCTCTTTATGTTTTTATTGGCTTCAGGGGACTCCTCGATCAAGGTTTCCATAGGAACAAATTATGCATTAACAATTTTGGGACCGTGTTGTTCATTTTTCATTTCTCCCCTCATTTTTTCCTTGGGAATATTACCCTACTATATGGTGGGAGTCACAAGATCATCTTCAGAGTGGTTGGGTGAAAATGGGCCCTGTGGGGAATTATGTGCCTCTTGCTTCTTTCTACAAACAACACTACCTTCATTTCCTATTCTTTTTGCAATGGATGATATTAGTTGCATTCGAGGGGTTTCCTCCTCCACTAGCGTGGTTGATTTTTTTCTTCTAGATCAAGTACCCTTATTTTTGGAGGTAGATTTATTACTTGTTGTTTGTTGGGTAGTATTTTATGAGACACCGTGTTTAGGGGAAGCCATCCTTTTTGTATTATATTTTTCCTTTTACTCTTCAAATTTTGATCAGTTTTATGTTCTTCTTCTTGTAAACCTACAAACTATAAAAAATATTCCCAGGAAATTCCAATTTCACCCAAAGTGAAGAGGACCAAAATTTTATCAAACCCTGGTGATATAATCTCCTACGAGCAGACTCAGGGTGGCTCTGAATCCTTCTGTACATTTTTTTTTAACTTTTGAGCATGGAAAAAGGTAGGTTTAACTACTTATCCCCTCTTAGGTGCATGAGAAAGCGACCGTGGTAACAATGTAAAATTGAAAATCATCCCTAACCTATGATGTATCTTTGGAATCCTATGAGGGTACCCTGCCATTCATCCTTTATCCATGTGAGGGGAATACCCTGGCTCTAGTCAGGGTTTTGGTGCTCTAACACTAGGAATTTATTGCAAATTTCTGGTGATAATTTTCCTTTCTTAAACCATATTTCCCCATAGACCAGGAGAGCACAGGATTGTTCGATGAAATTATCTATGATGTGGATATAAGTGTACCTAATATGCATCTTGAACCCATCAAATTTTTGTGAAAATAATAGTGCCACACCAATGTGATGTCCTTCGAAGGCGTAAATAAAATCGTACCATTCTACCTTGACAAGTACATCCCTGATTTCTAGGACAATGTCGAATAGCTCGAGCCCCTGTGGCTCTATTCTGTTCAGTTTCTATTGGTATAAAGGAGACACCATTTCATGTTGACCACTTCTGCCATAGGAAAGAGTTGAAATTTTAATCTGATCTAATTTAACACCTATCATTACAATTACCCATAATCGTGTGATGATGAGAAATGGAGGTGAAAAATTGCATTATATTAACATGAAATATTCCATGACGATCTCTCGAGGTAACATTTCATGAGATTCAGTTCCCATGAGCATGCATACGCATGCATGAACCAAAACAACATTTTTTTTAAATTAAATTTTTTTGAACGTTTAAAATGATAAAATAGTGCACTTTCCTACTGATTGCAAGAATATGCATGTTCTTACAATCATTTCATTTTTGCATTAGAAGTCTTGGTCAACCTATTCCTAGGTTGGTGAACCTCAAAGGGGAACCGATGTTTTCAAAGAAAGTAAAAGAAAAAGAATCCCCTTGGGCAGGGGTCCCTTGGTTAGTAACCTAAATAAATTTGGCCATATCATTCTTATGCACAAGTTCATCCCTTGCAATATTTTTGATGTCCATAAAATTCTCATGCACTGATTCTAACGAATCAGTGGTACAAAAACCCACGCGTTCAAGGAGGATGATCCATGCTTTAAAAAGAAATAATAGGGATCCTTCCCTTCCAATGGAGTGGTTTTTCAACCACCCTAAATCATTGATCCAAAAGTGGTGACACCGAAACAAGCTAAGGTCAACTACACAAATCAGTACTCCAATAAAAACCCTAAGCGAAACATCGCAAGGAAACAATCTTTCCAAATCTTCATCCCAGATGGATGAGGTCCTCATTCTAAAGAAATGAAAAAGTGGAAAGGGACCTTTCAGATGAAAGAACAAGTTGATTAAGTTCCATGAAACAATGAACAAAGGAGTGAGAAGCAATTATATAGACCTCCACTAACTATCCTTACCTGGTGCAACAACCCATGATTCGTCAGACACCCTCCAACAATACTAAAAAGTGTGATACAAAATCTACCCGAAGTACCATGACAAGCCCCTGTAGTCACCTATGAGATCCCTAAGAAAATACACTAATGTTACCAACTCTTAGCAAGCATATAGGGGGTAGATTCGACAGTCGAGATCGAACGTATGGGAAAGGTAAGAGACCTTGAATCTTTGAAAATGCCACCTCTAACGGAGGTAAAGGCACTAGTGAAACCCCCAATATATGGTCTCTCCACTATGATTAGTCAACATTTGGAGGGGTAATCTCTTCTGCTCTCCTTTATGCAACCTCGTGTTTATCTCATGTGTTATAGGAGGCTCTCGACTATACTTATATGGAAATTGGATTTCAGACTCTCCCTAAATTAGAATCCTATGTTTGTTTAATGGCCTTGGAGAGTTATCTCTCCAATCCTAATCCAAGGCCCTAACCCTAAACTTATTTGTGAACCCTATAAACAAAGTCTAGTACATTTTAAGTTTATCATTTGTTTTAGTGGTTGTCTTTACTCAAGGGGTATGGAGCTACAACTGATGTTGTTCGAGACTCTTACAAAAATGAAAATTATAATAACACTAGCAAATAAAACTTTACACTAATTCTTGAAATGAAAAATAGTTTCACAAAGAAAATGCATGAACAATCCTTCAAACCTTGAAATGAAAATTTTCTTTTCTAATGCAAAATGCAAAAAAGGAAAACAAAAGGAAACTAATTTTTTTTTTCTTCTATTAAATAAAAACTAACAAAAATGCTAAAATAAATTAAATGATACATGATCCATGGCCATGAGGGGTATTTCTTTTTCAAAATGCAAATAATTTTTCTTTAAAGTCCAAGATAAAACTAATCCAAGAATCCTGGGAAATCAAGAGCAAGGTATTTTATGATATAAAGGTTTTCACAAGATTATACACAATAATACAAAGCAATCACAACTTAGGAAGATTAGGATAACCTAGGGAAACCCATAAATCTCCCAGCAACTGAAGAAAGAATGTTTTTTCACAAATTGCTCACAGGTCTGCAACTGTGTGAAATGAGACTCACAGATGTCTGTGGGTCATACACAATAAAAGTGTGGATATATGCGTCTGATACAACAACAAAGCATGAATAACTTTGTAAAATTGGAAAAATAAAAACGAATTTCAATAGGGATACTCCCAAAAACTTCTAGAAAATTTTCCAGATAATAAAAGATTTGTAACAAAGCTTGCAAAATAGGAAAACTCACAAAAATAAAAAGGACACACAACCCACCCTAAAATTGACCCAAAATAGAAGAATTCCTCATGATGGTTTCCAATTCTATTGACATGATTTTGGGACGAAATCACAACAGATCCATAATGTATAGAGAATATATATATATATTTCCTCCAAGACAAACATACAAATTTGAAAGAGTAACTACTTTATTGTAATGTACCCCAAATTTCCCAAATATTTTTTTTCTTAGGGGACATTAAAGTTCCTTGACTCTCCAACATTGATTGTGACACAAAGATAATACAATTAAATATATCTTTATTCTTTTATTGTATGCATAGCATAGTTATCGTCGTTATTGGATTGGAATCATACACTTATTTGTTATTGAAGAAAATTGTGACCATGACTATCATGGCCATTAGAATAACCACCATGTCTATGCCAAGACATGCTATCCATATTACATTGCATAATAGACTATTATTAATCATATATTTTCTAATTCTACATAACTCTCCTAGCTCCAATAAACAATATAGACTATAACTATAGCTTGTCATATAGACTATCTGCAACAATAACACTAACCATAATGATATATATTGTTTATCCTATAAGCTATCATATGGATACCATAAAAATGTATGAATTTAACATAGTGTAGAGAACATATACCATAACAACATTATTAGAAAAACTACCAAATTGGTAACATAACTCTACAATAAAGGGGTTCAAACCAGACGAAACCCATGGGATTCCTTCCTAGCCCCTTTTCCCTTCTTTAACACATTTTTCAAGCACTAGCCATTTTTCTTCATCCCTCTATTGCATGTGACCATGGGATGTGACCCTATGCTATCGGATAGGTGGTTATCCGAAGCCTTGAGAGCTTCGAGGCTTCAGAACTTCATCCTTAGAATATCTTCCTACTTCATGTCTTATTTCTCTCGAACATTGAATTGGTGAAATTCGTGAAGTGGGGTGGATCAATGGTCCACTACTTCCTTAGCAACCGACTGTTGGGATTTAGTACACAACTCTAGGATTCAGAAGTTATAGGCTATCCATACTCTCCAACCTTTTGGAGTTCTCAGTCTATAGACTATGGTATAGGTTGCCACGTACCTTCTCCCAATCAACGGTCAATATTAACTCCAACCTCATGGAGTTCTTGACTCAACGCAACTGCAACACAATTTGTCTGGAGTACCAAGTCTTTAGACCTTGGGCTCAGGCACCAAGTGTCTACTCGGGTCCACGGTGTCTGTGCTTGAACTAATAAATATTGAAAGCATCACATCAAGATTAGTACTTTTAAATTTTGGGGACATGGGTTGGTGGTTATGGAGTGACCCGTTGATCGTTATTCAATTGTCCCCATGTTGACACTTACCCCTTCTGGGAAACCGTGGTTTGGATTTTGGGACCATCCTGTAGAATTATTTGTCACGCAACTTCGATCTATGCAATGCCTCTCGAACATCGATCTTGATAGATCATGATCAAAGTTAATTCAACCCCAATATAGATAACTTATTCTCCAAGTTTAAATACCTCGTGCCACCACCCGGAGTGCCACGTGGTAGGACACACAAAGCTGACACATGACCCAATCAAGCAGGTGACATATGTCACGTTCTAACTGCATTTCTATCTTACAAAGGTTCGTAACTCACTGACACAGGGCACACATTCCATGCATCCACCTCATCTCTAGTGACGTCAATAGACCACGTCACTCTGACACTTCAGGCCTTGTGAGATTTCACATTAACATACCCCGTTTCTCCCAAACGTCGAACTCCCAAAATTTTTTACCTCTCGCTCTTGGCTTAACCCTATGGTTTTGATCCGTCCTTGGTCAAATCTAACAGTAAACACTTCCCCCCATGGATATACGATGTATATCCTCTTTAGGAGTTCAAAACTTTGGGCTTCAAACATTTCATCTCTATCACACATAAACTTCGTCAAAGTTGTGAAGTCCTAGGTACTTAGCAGTTAATCCTCATGCATCTTTTTCCAGATCTGATGGTTGTGAAGGATCCTCCTTCTCTCGAATATATCCCATGGCCCAAATTCAAACCTTGTGGTTCCAGACCCATGGTTACTGTAATATATTTTCTCTACAATCGTTCTTGAACCGCTATACCTTCAGGGCTTCCAAACATGACCAATGCCAAGTCAGTAGTGACATCATCAAGTTGCGTCACTTCGGGAGTATGTACTTACGGGAAAACGAGTTTCTAACATCAAAAATAAACCAAAGTGCTCAAGGACAAAGTTAACGCTAACCGTTGATCTAATTTAGAATACAAGCTAAGTTTTGTCCTCGACTTATTCTATTGTTTTATTTCCATTAAAATTGATAGCATAGTTTACTAAACCCTCTTTTTTCCTCTTTTGCAGGTTGTACAAATAAAGGTAATATGATGAAAGAAACATCTTTCTTGAAAGGTATTTGATTTATGATCTATGCATGCATTACTTCGGTTACCTACATATTTTTTGTATACTTCTTAGCAATCTATTTACAATACATGAGGTTGTGGATTCTTTGATCTATGGTACTCCAACTACAATATTTGAACAATGATCGATTAAATATAATGGTTGCTTTTGCAAGATACTTTGAATTCATCACTATGTTTTTGTGGTAATGAAGAATGTATTCATACTGTTATTCGTTCTATCTATTCTCTATGGTAATTGTGTATGAACAGATTTAAATGACAATTCAATATATATGTGCCACCATCACATTTCAAACAAACAATATATTTATTATCCTTTAACTATACTAATCCATCATATTCCTAACAAATAAAAATCATAAACATAACATTGAAAAGGAATTCAATTCAAGATACATATCTGAAACTTGATGTTGGAATACAAATGGAACAACCACGTTCCACCCAACCCTAGAATAGAAAAACAAAGTTCACTTGCCTTGTTCACCCCCTAGCCTGACCATGAGTCCATAAGGGAAAACTGAATGATCCTCCTTAGCTATAGTCACCATCCATAGATCATAAATTCTTTTGCCTCACACTAACAGTGCTCATAACAACAAATATCCACAGATCAGAAATACCTTTGCCTCACACTAACAATTCTCATAACAACAAATAATTTCTTTCCCCATCATAATAAGCAACACCCTACCTCCTCCATATGTTTTTTTTATATGCATCCTTGTGCTGAGGTATTTCCTTCCCTCCTTGGGAAACTAGCATATTTATAAATCCCTGATTTTTAGGGGCCGCTAGTGGTCAAATTCCACATTTTCCACTTGTAAAAATCAGCCTTGAGGTAACTCAAACATGTTCCCCACTCATGGATTCATGGTTAGCTATTTTTAACCCGGTTGTTCTATTTTTATTCCATCATTTAATTTATTAATAGTTTTTCTTTCACATGTGTCAAATAAAACAAGATAGTTAGGAAATTCAAATCTTTTCCAAATTCAGATTTTCCATAAATGGAAAATAATTTCCAAATACAAATTTTCCAAAAATGGAAATTTATTTCAACGTTCACTTAGAATTTAATATTCTAAAATTTGAGAATATTATATCCTCTCCCCCTTAATTACACTATCCTCAGTGTTTATTCCTCTCCCTAAATAGGGTTGGACAAGATTTCCACAAATCTTCCTCGAATTCCCAAGTGGCCTCCGCAGGGCTAAAGTGATTCCATTGTACTTTTACGTGGGCAATGGCTCTATTCCGTAGTATTGTTTTTTTCCTATCCAGAATGTGTAGAGTTTTCTCTTGTAACTCGCTTTCTGGTTCCACCTGCACCATGTTTCAATCAATGATGTGAGTAGGATCATGAATATACTTTTTTAATAAGGAAACATGAAAAAAATTATGAACTTTTAAGTTTGCAGGAACTGTTAGTTTATACATTATGGGTCTGATTCAAGTTAATATATCAAAGGGGCCACAAAAACTGGGTTCCAACATTGAACAATTTCCTATCTTTAGAGAGCTCCTCCTTGCTTTGACTTTCAGATATGCATGCTCCCTAATTTGAAATTCCTGGCGTCTCCTTTTTAAATCCGTGTAGCTTTTGTGTCGGTCTTGGGCCTCCTTTAAATTCTGTTGTACCTTTTTTACCATTTTCTCCATTTCTTAGAGCATTTCTGGTCCCATCATAGGCCTATTAAGTGGATTATCCCAACTAATCAGGGTTGTGCATTTCCTTCTCTATAATGCTTTGAAGGGACTCATCTTGGGTGATGTCTGATAGCCATTATTGTAAGCAAATTCAACTAAGTGTGGGTACTCCTCCCACTTATTTGGTTTCATTCTCACGTACATTCGTAACATGTCTTCCATAATCTGATTCCTTCATTTGGTTTTCCCATCCATTTGTGGATGGTAGATCATGCTGAAATTCAGGTTAGTATCCAACCCTACAAACAATTCCTTCCAAAACTTTGACGTGAATTTGACATCTCTATCGGAGATCACCATCTTAGGAATTCCATGTAATCTAAATATTTCTTTCATAAATTTTTCATCAATATTAATTGATTTATAAGTAGATTTCACAGGTATAAAGTGTGCAAATTTGCTAATCTTATCAATCAGTACCATAATCGAGTCATTTTTCTTTTGAGTCTTAGGAAAACCTGTGATGAAGTCCAACAAGATAATCTCCCACTTCCATTTTGGTATAGGTAGAGGTTGAAGCAGACCAACTAGATGATGGTGTTCAACCTTTACCTGTTGACAATCTAAGCATTTAGATAAATATTCAACTCTTTCACGCTCCATGTTAGGCCAATAAAACAATTTTCTTAAGGCTATTATCATTTTTTGGTATCCTGGATGACCATAATACGACCTTTTGTGCAATTCTTCAAGAATTTTTTATTTTAAATCAACATAATTAGGTACGTACAACCTATTTTTGAACCTTAGCATTCCATTTTTATCTAAACTAAGATTTGTTTTGTTTATTTTTTCTACATTTTCTTGTAATTTTCTTGATGTTTTGATGTAGTTTTTATCATTAAAGCTTCCATATTTTATTCTTTGTTCGATGTCATTTTCTTCTTTTGTAACACTTATCTCATAAAGTCTATTAGTCCTCCGACTTAGATCATCTGCAAATTTATTTTCCTTACTTTGATGTTTCTTACTTCGAATTCAAATTCACTTTAAAAGGCTATCCATCTCGCTTGCCTTGCGTTGAGATCTAGTTGAATAAATAAAAACTTTACACCACTATTGTTGGTTAGTACCAGAAACCTTCTCCCCATTAAATAATGTCGCCACATTTTCAGAGCATGAATTATGATTGATAATCCCAAGTCACGTGTAACGTAATTCCATTCATATTCTTTTAGTTTACGTGATTCATAACAGATAACGTGTCCATCTTGTGTTATGACACCTCCCAAGCCTTCTTTGCTTGCATCCACGCAAACTGTAAAATCTTTATCAGGATCTGCTACCCTTAGGATAGTTGTTGTAGTTAATAGTCCTTTTAATTTATCAAAGTTGTCCTGACACTTTTGTGACCAAGTAAATCTTATTCCCTTTTTTAGTAGGGATGTAATTGGATACGCGATCTTAGAAAATCCTTCGATAAATCTTCGGTAATAATCAGTAATTCCCATAAATGATATGGTGTCTACTAAATTCTTAGGTTTAGGCCATTCCATAATGAATTTTATCTTTTCGGGATCAACTACAATACCATCTTCAGATATCACATGTCCTAGGTACTGTATCTTTCTTTGGTAGAAGTCGCACTTATCAAACTTCGCATACAACTTGTGTTTACTTGCAATACTATTTTCATATGTTCTTCATGTTCTCCTTACGTTTTTGAGTAAACTAAAATACCATCGATAAACACCAAAACAAATTTATCCATATATTGACTGAATATACTATTCATCAAAGACATAAAGGTTGTTGGTGCATTAGTAAGACCAAACATAATTATGACAAACTCATAGTGTCCTTAACATGTTCTAAATGATGTTTTATTTATATCTTCGTATTTTATTCTGACTTGGTTATAACCAAACCTTAAATGTAACTTAGAGAAGATCCCTTCTCCTCCAACTTGGTCAAACAGGTAGTTAATTCTTGGTAAAGGATACTTATTCTTGATTGTCATCTTATTTAGTTGTCGATATTCAATGCATAGTATACAGGTCCCATATTTCTTTTCAATGAAGAGAACCGGTGCTCCCCAAGGTGAGATGCTTGGTCTAATGTATTCTCTATCTAGCAGTTCTTGCAAATGAATTTCTAGTTACGTTAATTCGGGTAGACTCATTCTTTAAGGTGCCTTAGATATCGAGGCACATCCATGTAGTAGATCGATAGAGAAGTCTGTCTCTCTTCATGGAGGTAGTTCAGGTATTTCATTCTCAAATACATCTCTAAACCCATGTAGGATTGCAAAGTCCTCTAAATTGTTTTTTTTTCCTTTCCTAACAGATTAGTTACCTGAATAACATAAACTCGGTAACCTTTGTTCATACATTTCTTAAATTGAATGGCTCATATATGCCTAACCGAAATTGGTTTTCTGGTCCTTTGTATCGACCTAACTGTGGTGTTTTCATCTCTGTAAATAAGTGAATTTTCGTAACAGCTTAAAATTACTTTATGTTTCTCTAACCAGTCCATTCCAATGATTAAATTGTAAGATCATGAAGGTAAAATGTTTATATATAACTCTTTACTTTGACTTTCTATGTTGATTTCACATTCAGGAATAAAATATGTCACCTTTCTCTTAGTCCCTATTGCTAACTGCACTAACCAAGAATTAACATGCTTTACTTTCTTGAGCTTGTTTAATTTAGCTAAACTAGGCATAACATAACTCAGACTAGCTCTTGGGTCAATTAATATGGAAATTTGGTTATCATAAATTTTACGTTCAACATCCACAATAGTGGATTGATGATCAACTTTCCTGTCATCCACAACTGCATTAATTATGTGCATGCTTCTACCCAAATATACTACTATCGAAGCTTCTTACAGGTTATGGACTGTATTTCTTGTTGTGGATATTAAGTGTGGACAATTTCATCTTAAGTGAGGTTCTCCACACCCCCAACACTTCAATGGTTCTATGGGGTTGTCCCTAAATTTCTTGACTCCCAGGTTAACTGCTCTACCTCCCCCTTGAGCACTTCCAATGTTGGAATGATAGTCCTTCTTTTGGAAACTTTTTGCCATATTCCAAAAAGGGGCTGGTTGGAAGACTTTCTTTCGCTAATTCATTTTGTCATGTTTCTTGTCCTTCCATTCTTTGGGAATTTCAGACCTTTGTTTCTACTCATCATAGCACATACAAGCCTTTCTAAACACTTCAATTAAATTTTTGGGATTTTTGAATTCAATTATGTCTTTGTACGACTGTGGTAGACAGATTAAGAATCGTTGTATATTTACTCTATCTTGCTTGATGTATGGTACAAATATCAATAGTTCTAGAAATTTATTTATCGGATCGTCCACGGTCATTTGTCCGAGTCTTAGCTCATAGAATTCCTTAGTCTTTCTTTCGCAATAGATTTCTGACAAATATTGCTTCCTGAAATATTTCGTAAAATCTAACCATCCCATTTGTTTCTCTTTCAATTCCTTAGCTATTTTCAGGTCTTGCCACTAGATAATTTATTTTCCCTTCAAGTTGCAAATGACCATTCTAACTTTAATATTACTAGAGTAATTGTAAATCTAGAAGTATTTATTTATATCTAGTAGCCATGCTTCTCCTTGATTCTCCATCAAAGGTGGACGATATTATTTTCATGAATTCACCTTCCAAGTGATCTACTTGTTTTCTTTTTCTTCATGTAGTTTTTTTTCCTATCATGGGTGTGTCTTTAGAACAACTATTCTTATTTTTTGTTTCATGACCAAATTTTTTAGAGGACCCTTTGCTGACTTATTCCTCCTTGTCATTGTCCTTTGGGATCTTTTTTTTTACTATACTGAGTAGAAACATTTCATTTATTTCTAATTGTTCTTCCTATGCCTTTTTCAACTTTTCATTATCTTCTTTAAACACTTGTAATTCCACGATGAGGTTCTTCATTGTTTCCAAAACCTAGGTGGTTGAACGTATTTCATTGTTATGCCCTGATTCTTTAGGAATTCCTTTATTAGGGTTCTCTTTAGGTCTGATTTATTCTTCATTTTGTGCTGACATTATCACAATAGACCAACAATTTTTTTGTTTGTAACAAAAAACATATTTGTTAGTTTTTATTCAACAGAAATAAAAGAATTAAATTAATTTGGCCTTGCCCTGAGGTCCAAGTGTTGTAACCTTCAGCTCTGATATCATATGTAATGTACCCCAAATTTCCCAAATGTTTTTTTTTTGTTAGGGGACATTAAATTTCCTTGACTATCCAACATTGATTGCGACACAAAGATAATCCAATTAAATATATCTTTATTCTTTTATCGTATGCACAACAGAGTTACCATCGTTATTGGATTGGAATCACACACTTATTTTT
>JZKD02S1672742.1:500108-514977 GCA_000966675.3 Picea glauca
ATAATTCTGTAATGTAAAACGCACTCAAGTCTACAAAATTAATATGATGGCATGTTATAATAATAAATAGAATGGTTATTGGAGACAGATTTTGTATCTAAAATTTTCAAATTTATAGGACTCTCAAATAATATAAATAGATTGCATGTATCTTTTAAGAGAGATATTCTCCTAGTAGAAATTGTATTTCAATAAAAGGAACCGAGGAAAGACAAAGGTGGGATTGAGATTTAAAAACCAAAACTAACACTCAGATTTTGATGGATTAAAATAGTAGAAAAAACAATCAAATATTTCATATATGAAAACCCTTGTCCTTTCACATTTTATCCATGCCAAGTCTATTGATAATCAACGATGTCTACTCTATGGATGTATGTCATTGTTCTTACATGTCCTCCATTTTGTGGCATTCAAAATTGAATTCCATATATTAATCTCAAATTTTATTGAATTTTCAGGTTGTCTCTCTCAGATAATAAAATTCAAAGATGTCTCATAATTATGGGATTTTGAGTTATTTAGGGCATAGCAGATATGGCCCTCTTTCATGGCCATGAATGTGGAGAACTATGAGTTTTTCAGTTTGGCCCTCTTTCATGGCCATGAATGTGGAGAACTATGAGTTTTTCAGTTTTTTTTTAGGTGACAACACATATGGCGTTGTTTCAAATGCCATGAATGTTCATACGGGAAAGATAATGACCATCAAAGTTTCTCGTAGTTGCGATGTCATGTTGAAGGAAGGAGCTCTATTAAAGTTTCTAGAGTCCAAGCGAGTATGTGGTGGGGTTCTTTCAATGTGGAACGAAAGAAGGTCATGATCCACCTACAAAAGGTGGAAGGTAATGATTCACGTACAAACCCACCTTTTTTGTATATTGCTATGGAATATATGGATATGAACCTGCAAACATTTATATACCATATGCATGTTCGATGGGGTTCAACGGATAGATCAAGTGTGGTGAGAAAGTTAATCCGACAGCTGTGCAATGGTGTGGCCTACTGTCACAGCAAGGGTGTTGCAGATAGTGACCTTAAGCTCTCTAACTGTTTGATGAACGAGGACGCCACTGCCCTCAAAATTACAGACTTTGGATAGGCTATCAGGGTGAAAGACTACAGGCATGAAGTTATTAAAAACAATAAGTACCAGTACCAGAATTTGTTGTACAGAACTCCTGAATTCCTGATGGGACACACCTCATACAATTGTTTGCAGTGGATGTTTGGTCGATGGGATCGGGGTTGGAATTTGACTGGAAAATGCTCGGAACAAGCAATTTTACCAGTCAAATAAGACCAAAATTTTTAGGTGACCGTCTCTCGAAACATGTATGCAAATTAACGAAACGTATTTAAGATGAATTATTAATTTTCCTTAATACCCTTCACTTTGCACTGATGATATGAGGTAAGTGCCATTGTGTTGGAGGATGACGGTCATTTCCAAATCAATTTCAGAATCTGGTGATTAATGTTGGTGGCTAATGATCTCCACAGAGCCACCTAACAACATATGTTTTGTTTTAAGAAAACTAATTACATTTTTATGTAATTAATTATTTAGTTAGTTTACCGTTATATAGAAGTTGATAACTATGTAACTTCTTGTAATCATATTATGTAACTTTACATCTTCATATTAATAAAATATATATCAATAATGTAGTGTATTGCATTAATTATGTCACTGCTTAATATTTTCATCATATCAGAATGGGGATGGATCTCACTAAGAATCGCACAGAGATAGCAAAAAAATCACACAGCGATTAAGCAAGAGTTCTGAAAAATAGATCTGTCTAAATGGAAAAGTTGCTCACCTTGAGGAGAAGAAGAATACAGTCAGCAAGTAGAATCTGCTTCCAAAAAAATTACTGGGAGTCGCTTCAAGTAGAATCTGCTTCAAGTAAAATCATTTCATGAGAGCCACTGGAGGTTGGTGCAGAGGAAAGTGCGCAGAGGAGAGTGACGAGGGTTTTGTGAAGAGTTGACCGATTTTCGTGAAGGTAGAGTCCGTGTCAGTTTCATGTTGGATGAAGCCCGTATTGGGGGTAGCGGCAGAGCTGAACAAGGGCGATTTGGTAAAGTACCAAATATTTTTTTATTAAAAAAAATTAACACAAAAGTTTGTTTTTGATGTTGAAAGTTTCACTTGTTTTCAGTCTTTTGAATTAAAATATATTTTTCAAAAAGAAGATATTTATTTGTGGAGAAATTAAAAAAAGAAAGGATTGGGTAAAAACCACCAGCAAAGAAACTTGGAGAAGTGAAGGCATTGTTTTCATTAGAAGTGGAGTTATTGAAGAGAAATAATTTTTATATTATTTTTAAGAATGAATTCGAATTTATAGGGGTATTAGTTAAAAACTAGAAGTTATAAAAAGTCAGCAATATGATTTGTTTTTCCATTCATTTATAATTTTAATGTCAAATTGAATTCTGCAGACTTACATTGCAAAGTCTGCAATGTAAGTCTGCATAAGTTATCAAATTTGGTGCCCTTCGATCCCCAGTTGCTACGGAGAACGAAGGGCGAGATACAATCAATTTTTGAACCTAAGTGGTTTTCGCTTCTTCCCGTTCTTGTTTCTACGCTCATCCCTATTTGCCGAGTACGAAGTCAGTTCCTCTATCTGTTAGAAGAAAGGCTTACCTCCGGTTCAATTAGCGAGTTCAATTAGTGAGGAAAAGATTTAGTAATGCCGAAGCAATCTTTTGAGCTTCAATCTGGTGAAAGAAGCGCTTCACCGAAGCTGAGATGCTGTGTACGAACCTGAACCATCGCTAGCTAACTATCATAATGAGTCTTTAATGTCCATTATCTGCCTAAGACAAAAGATTGTTTTGAATTTACCATCATTGCAAACTTGCAATGTCCAAGATCCATCACCATTGCAAACTCGCAGTTGCATTGTGGAGTCTCCAATGTCCATTATAGAACATTGAATCCCACTTCCCAAGTAGACAAGAAGTCGTACTCAAGGTGATAAAATTTTTGCTAGTTTCATGTACTGCATCTCTGTTAAAAATTTGTTTACGAGATTAATTTTGCAGACATGTTCGATGGACACCATGTGAATATATTTTCACATAATGTTAACTTTGACTATGGTTTTTTTGGTATTTTTAATATTTTTAGAGCTATCGATCCTTGAGGGTGGAAATGATAGTGATTCCCTTTTATGTGATTAACTCCCTTTTATGTGATTAGCTCTTCCTTTTTATATATAATCGATTGAGACTTTGCAATTTTTCAGGAGAATAAATATTGAGGGATAGGAATATTACAGGAAAAAATGAGGGGAGGTTTTCCATGCATGAGATGCTAGTATTACAAAGGTCGACAAACCATTGCCAATAATTTGATTTTCAAACAGATACCTTTCATGTTCAACAACCATATTATTCCATTCTACCTTTCATGTTCAACATCCATGTTATTCCATTCTATTTCACTTGCAGCAGGTGTCATTTTTTATTTATATTGTTTTAATAAAACCTTCCATATATGTGTGGGGGCTATGGGCCTTGCCTTGGTTATTTTTTTTTTTTAATACATAAATTGTGCACATTTTCTCATGTCCATTTGAAGGTGATTGTTTGGAGTATGTTGGTTTGAATTTCATATCCTCTTTCTAGGTTCTCTTTAACATAGGTTTGAATCCCAATCCCCACCTTGTTTCACTATGATTTGTGCATGAGTGGAGTTTGTGGACAGCGTGATTCATTTTCATGTTTATGAGACATTTTTGTTGCAAGAGAGACATTCCTCGTGAAGAGTTAATTTCTCATCAGAATTTCATTATTAAAGGGAGCAAAATGTTCATATTTGATGGGGTGCATATTTGATAGGGTGCATATTTGAGGAAATGTTAAACGGTAAGCCACCATTGCATAAAATCGAAAATTAAAGTTTGAAGTTAAAACTATTTTCACCTAAAACCTAATGAGAGAATCTCAAAGTTTGAAATTAAAAAGTTATTGACCTAAAACCTAAATAAAGGCCTATGTGGCTCACACTAGAAATGTATTTCCCTCAAAGAGAGAGCTATTTACCTAAAACCTAACCACCCACATTGGCATTCTTGTAAATTGTTTTGGAGCAAGTTTCTTGTAAATTGTTTTGGAGCATGCTCCCTAGAAAATTTGGGCCTTTATGCAAGTTCTATGGTGGTTTTTTTTTCCATAAATCTTAAATTTAAATTTAGCAATAAATTATATATATTCAAATTAATTTATTAACTAATACAACTATATTTTATATTATAAAAGTGGTTGATATATGTATAATTAGTTTGGAAAAAAGGAAAACAATGTCTATCAACTTATATCAACCACTTTTATAATGGGGTTGTGATATTTTTAACTCTAGATATATCATACTTTTAAAGGAATCAAGTGCTTCTATGGAATTTATTTTTTAAATTGAAAAAAATTGAAAAAAGGTTTGCACCTCAATAGATTTGATCTTATCCATGATAGATGCATAGTTAAAATGGATTTTTAACCTACTATAAATTCAACATTTATTTATTAGACCTTTCAAAAAAATACACATCCATCTTATATGATAAAATGATTTACACTCTAAAAATTTGTAATCTCTCTATGTTTTATAGTAACAAAATCTACATTGCTATATAACTAGCATAGAAAATGGAGAAAATCAAATTTTGTATTTTTTTATAAATTTATTTTATTTTATTATTATTATTATTGTTTTTTTAATTAGACCAACCTTATCTATTATTTCATTTGATTTTTTATTATTATTGTTTTTAATTAAGCCTACTTTATTTTTATTAATTAAGTAAACTTTATTTTTGTTAATTTTTTTTTTTAAACATATTGTTATTATCTAACTCTAACTCAACATCTTCCCCATACTAAGTCTTAAAGTACCTCACTACTCTTGATGTAAAATTGGTCCAACTTTTTCAAAACTTGTTCTATATATTTGGGCCAAGTTTCCAAAAAATATTTTCAATTTTCTTCACACCCAAATAGAATAGTTAAAACCTTATTTTCAAATTTCTTAATTAATTAATCAATATTAAAAACTTAATTTTCCAATTATTTTCCTAAATAAATAATATACCAAACTTGGTTTGCAATTTTTTAAATAAATTAATATACAAAACATGCTTTACAATTTTTTAAATAAATTAATGAAACTAAGAAAGGATAGAATGACATTATGATATTCTTAACTTACATTGTTTTCAGTTGTAACTATCAATAATTTTTAATTGTAACTCTCAAATAAATATAAATTAATTAATATTAAATTTTTTATTTAATTTTCAAATTTTATAACTAATAAAAATATTTCAAATCACAGAAAACCGATTCAACGAATATAAAAAATAAAATAATATTAAAAATAATTGATAAAAAATAATGTTTATTTTTCATAATATCTTACCTATATCAATTGATACAAAATTTATTATTTTAATAAAAAATAAAAAAGAATGATATTATTATCACAATTTAAAGAGATTACATCATAATGAATATTGATGAATTCATTGCATAGACGATATGGTTGCGAAACAAACAAGGCAAAGATATGGGCCCGCTGCAATGGTTTCTCAAACCAGTTGTTTGCTGTAAATTAATTGTGGAATAGGAGATCCATTGTGGGCTCATTAAATCTCCCGGAGGTTTACCAAATCAAACAAATTCGTGAACAAACTGCTAATTAAACTCAAAACGGCCGCCGTAACAAGATTTCATGCTGAATGGATCTGGAATAGCAATGGCGGATCCCTTTATCTCTTCTCTGTTAGAAGATAAGTTGCCAACCACAGATCTACACATGCATATGGATCGGGGTATAGTATTGTTAGACAAAGCCACAAGGGTTGTTTTTGTTTTGATATGAAAAGAAAGCCAACTAAAAATAGTTTGCCAATGCTCTTGATACCAATTTCAAGTGGGCCCTAAGGAGCAGGTTACAATGGAGAAACTGTAGTGCTGCCAGTGAATAATACATATGCAAAACTAATTCCAAATAAAAATCTAAAAATCTAATACAATGGGTTGATAAAAAAGAATATACAGATGTATTTGTTGTACAGTATTTTTAAATCCAAAACTTTGAGTTATAAATTTTTCCATCCATAGAAATAGATTTATAAATTTGGATATACAAAAATTCTTTTCAGAAAATAATTTTTTCAAACGACTTGTAGAATTTTCAAGGATTGCAGATTTATCAACCAAAAACAATTATGAAATATTCATTAATGACAGCAATAAGAAATATTCATTAATGACAGCAATAAGAAATATTTTTTTTTACAGAAATACGAATTTTCATACCATTAATTAAATAATCAGTTTTGCATATGAACTAAGATAAGCAGAAAATATTAACAATAAACTCATAGAGATTCTATGACAGAAAATCCATAATTACATACAGAACAATGGAATAAGCATTTACCTCAAGAAAATAGACACCAAGTGCATGCAAACTAAGTTAAGGTAAAGTCTGATAAACAACATCCAAGTGCATGCAAACTAAGTTAAGGTAAAGTCTGATAAACAACATCCAAGTGCATGCAAACTAAGTTAAGGTAAAGTCTGATAAACAACATAATCGTTCCGTTCAAGGTTTATCATCCAAGTGCATGCAAACTAAGTTAAGGTAAAGTCTGATAAACAACATAATTGTTCCGTTCAAGGTGTCAACTAGCTTAAAGTCTCTTCCACATGCTTGTCCTTCCCCACGAAGTATGCCCCTTTTCTACTAATTATTCCTTTGGTTGCCCCACTTCTCGTAGCAGTTTGTGAGTGCACCAAGGAACAACTCCGAGTATGCCCACATAAATACTCAACAACGCACTTCTTCCGTAATATGGCCAGTCAATAGCTTCTTCCATCTAGCTGCTGCTCTAACATTACAAATGCCTCCATGCACCTTAAGAGACTCTTTGTTCATACTTTCTAGACCTAGGATATATATAAAAATATCCACTACTTTAGCTTTAAGGAATAATATTATAATATTCCAATAGAATTAAGCCCTTAGTTTAACCTATTCTTAGATTTTTAGCTTCCTTTTCCTTTTCTAGGTGGAATTTACTCTCCATACTCATTTGTGGATCACTCTACATGTAAATGTGCGTTTTTATTAACAATACGAGTGTTTACATATTAATAATACAAATGTTTATATATTAAAAAATAATTTTTATGTACAACTCAAATTTGGCCTAAAGATATTGCAATAATAATTTCATTTAAAATAAAAAAATTTAGAATTGATATTATGATAGTAAATAAAAAATTTAGAATTGATATTTTGATAGTAAATAAAAAAAATCATTTTTTGATATGTTTCTTTGTTTAACGAAGAAATCCACACTAAAACTTTGAAGTCTTCTTTTTCAATGATTCACTATAATGACATTTCCATTATCATAACCTTCTTATCACTATATAGCTATGATACCATGTGAATATTCACTAAATATCCTTAAACACCATAGACATGATAACATGTTAACATTCACGAATATCATTAAACACACAATTTTATTAATGAAGAAAATATTATTACACAATTTTATTAATGAAGAAAATATTATTATATAATAGGTAAGATGCATAATATATAAATAACCTTTGTTACTTGGAATATTCCTTATGTGGACATGCATTACAACTTAACTATAATCACTTTGACAAAGATGTGATAAGTACAATCTAACTTACAAAATATATCACTTCTAAAAATAATCTTATTATAAATATTTTAAGAAAACCTATCTGAAATACCTATTATAAATATTTTAAGAAAACTTATCTAAAATACCTATTAAATTTATCAATTTTACAAGGTAACAAAAATCTACATGAAAATATTGTTTGGAAACTAAATCCTTGAATAACCAATATAACCCTAAATTTCATGGCCAGATCAGATATGGTCATGGCGATTTGAAAATTTTCATCCTTTATTTCATGATGAATGAGTCTCAATAGCAGCACTGAAGCAACATTTAACACATTTAACGAATACTTTAGTTACCAAAGATGATCTTTTGTGATTGATCAATGCAACTCTCTCAATAGCATAGTTTGAGAGTCACTTATATAACAAAGGCTTCATGGCAGCATAGTCCTTGCCAAGTAGCTTATAAGGTTATTTTTGGAATATGGGGAGAGTTGAGTAATATTGTTAAGAAAACTTTACGGTGAGTTGTGACTAAGAAAAGGAGTGCCAATCTCTTTTGAACATGTGTGTTGAGTTGTCACTAGTAAAAGAATAACTCATGTGCATTGGGAAGGGTGCAAAGGTAGCGAGGATGGAAGGAAACAATAAATGCTTTGAAATATTTGTGAAGCCGAGTAGAGTGAAGCTTGTGATATGGAGGAATTGTATAGTACAAAAGTTTTTGGTATAATATGTGCATCACGAAATTGTAGATGATGGAAGTTCTGGGTGCAAGATCTATAATAGCGCCAACCCAGAGATTGATTGCTATAAAGTTGGCTAACTATGGAATTGTAGATCACCAAAGTTTTGGGTGAAATATGTATATCACGGAAAAGGGGGAAGGAAAGTTCAGTTACAAAAACCCAACAACTAGGTATGAAAAGCAACGGCAGTGGGTTGGACTCCCATATACTTGAATTCCTTTTTTTCTTATTAATAAAAATGAGCGAACCTGTATGTTGAGTTGTTGATAGTGGAGGCATAACGAATGTGCATTAGGAAGGGCAGGAATGTGGCGGGGGTTGAAGAGGGTGATAAATGGTTTGAAAGTTTTGTGAACCGGGGTCGAATTGTAAATGACGGAAGTGTTGGGTGCAAAATGTAAATCATTGAAGTGTTGTGTGCAACATGTATATCATGGAACATGGGGCATAATAATTCGATAGCGCTAAGTCACGACGAATTGTAGATTATGAAATTTTTGGGTGCAAGATGTATATCGTGCACTTGTAGATGACGATAATTTTGGGTGCAAGATTTATAATAGCGACAATCCGGGGATCGGTCGGACTTCCGTAAATCGTTGTTGAATGTGTTTCTTGCTTATAAATGTCAATAAGAGAACCAACATGTATATCACGGAATGACGGGAATAAACATTCGATAGCGCTAAGTCACAACCCCGCAGAGAGATAATTGGCTAAGTGTTGAAAGGAACTGAGGTCGATCAGGTTCATGATGTGACGATATAGGACCAATCAACGAGTTCGAAAAAAGGTTTAAGTTTAAATATTTTTATTTTTATTGTATTATATTAATGTATTTTAATAAATTATTTGTGGTCCAAATGTAAACCATGTTCCAATATGTGGACGAATTGTAGACGATGAAAGTTTTGGGTGCAAGATGTATATGGTGGAACTATAGTTGGCACAAGTTTTGGGTGGAAGATCTGTAATAGCACCAACCCGTGGGTCGGTCGGGCTCCCATAAATCACTGTTGAATATGTTTTTTTTCTTGTTAATGCCAATAAGCGAACCTGTGCACTGAGTTGTCACTAGTAAAAGCAAAATGAATATGCATTGAGGATGGAAGTAATACCCTCTTTTGTGTTACAAATTTTGCATTGAAATGTTCCGATATATACAATTTGACATTTAGGGCCTTACATCTCCTCGGGTATCCTTGTCACCCTATTTTGAAGCTTGTCTGACCGCTTTCCACACTTAACCATTTCTTGACATCTCTTTCATGGATCGTCGAGTTCACGGGTTCAAGAAATTTCCAATTTCTAGTTGTTGTTTCGTATGCCTGCTACCTTCAGACTTCTTTCCAAGTATATGCAATATGTATACAACTTCTCAAGAAACATAGAGAAAAGATCTTTCTAGGAAATGGAATATCTATTGCAGATTTGAATATAAACCAAATTCCCATTTATTTTTCCCCTCTACTCTCTCTTTCTCCTTACTTAGTCGTTTTTTTGAAAATTTCTCAATGCACGCATTGGCAGACTCATGGGTTCACATTTGCGCTCGTGCTTTTATATTGTGACTTCAATCGATTGGTAGCCATTGGATGCCTAGCCGCTTTTCAAATCGCAGATTCCCACGTAGGTGGGCTCTATATTGTACTTCCATTGTTCCATGACCTGTAAACAAAACCCGGACCTCTGCAATATACAAATTTACTGCCGCACTCCCACATCATACCATCTTCCATGATACATAGTTGTCACCCCATTTTGAAGCCCTTGCATCTGCTTTCCATATTTCGCCATTTCTTTGAATGTCTTTCGTGCCTCTAATTCCATAATTACTGAATGTTTTCCCTTGTGGAGTCCCGGATAGGTGGAGTGCACTTCCAGTGTTCCTTGACCTGCAAACAACCCCCTGGCTTCCACAATATACAAATTGAATTTTGGACTCCTACATCAACCCCTCTTCCATGTCACACAGTTTGTACTCAAATGTTTCGATCAATACAACTTGATCGTCGGGTCTTCACGTGTCATCGAGAACCCTTTTCATCCTATTTTGAATCTCGTCTGACCACTTTCAACAGAAATTTCTTGCGATCTCTTTCGTGGATCGTCAGGTTGGCGGGTTTAGACAATTTCCAATTCCTGGTCGTTGTTTTCTGTGCCCGCCACCTTCGCAATTCTTTCCAAGTATATGCAATAAGTATATAACTTCTCGAGAAACGTGCAGAAAAAGATCTCGCCAGGAAATGGGATATCTATTACAGATGTGAATATATTAACCGTTGGTTTTCGGCTTCTATGCTTAACGAAATTCTCATTTCTCTTTTCCCTATACTTTATCTTTCTCATTACTTAGTCATTTTTCTGAAAGTTGTGAACCTGAGCATAGTGAAGCTTGTGAGTTCCAATGGTTCGGGGTCAAATTGCAAATAACAAAAGTGTTGTCTACAAAATGTGTATCATGAAATTGTTGGGTGCAAAATGTATATGATGGAAGTGTTGGGTGCAAGATGTATATCACAGAACACGTGGGATAAGAATTCGATACTGCTAAGTTGGGACGTTGCGGTGAGATAATTGACTAAGTGTTGAAAGGGACGGTGGTCGATAGGGATCCTGATGTGAATATATAAATGGAAATGAGGATTTGACATTCTGCTAACCAGTCAACCCGTGGGTAATCCAGCAGCCCGAGAAAGTTAGGTTCAAGTTTAAAGGGATTTTGTTTTTGTTTATTTAAAATGTATACATATTAATGTATCTTAATAGATTATTTATAGATCAAATGTAAACCATTTTCGAATTTGTATGGTGTTTTTGGCTCGTAATTTTTTCTCAAACCCACAAGCAATAGAGAAAAAAATATATGCCTTTACATTTTGTATATCGAAGAATATTCTTAAATATAGGAAGTTGCAATATATGCACAATATAAATCAAAAACATGTACAAGGAGCTGAGTTAATTTTAAGAAGAAATAAAAATTTCAAATAAGAACACCAAACATTGAATATCACCATAGAAAAACCTCAAATATTTATATTGAGATAAACTAGGTCACAAAATACATTTGAGAATATTTCCTAAAAATAGTTGTCTTTGAATTTGTAAAACAATATATAATTCAATACATATTCTGTGAAATAAAAATGTGTTTTCTAGAATGAATCGGATTGGGACTATCGTGGATTAAAAAGGAAATATGAACAAGAAAAAAGTTTGTATAAAGAAGAAAGTTGGTGATGGAAAACAACAAAACCTGGAAAGAAGAAAGAGAAAATTGTCATATCTCGGTTAAAGCTTTGTTAGAGTAAGCGAATGAAGACAAAAGCATGTAATCAATATCAAATTACTATGATGGTCTCCCATGCCTTATCATTTTCTCATTGATGTCCTTTTATGGCTTTCCTCGGCTTTGACCTTCATTGATAATCTGGTCGAAAGCCTTTTTGAACCATTCTTCGATGTAGCTCATCATGGGCGCCACGTTGATTTCATGCTGAAATTTTATATTGAAGAATTCACTTTCCAAGTCCCTTAGATCAATAGAAAATTTGTGCAATGCTTGTTTAATACCTTGGTTTTTAATCGCATAACCGACTAGCCAGGTTTTCCCATCATCTTCACCATAGTCAAGAATGCCATAGAAATTTTCAAATGACAGTCTTTTATAGATATGAACTTGATCATCAAATAATTTCTTGGTTAAAAACAACGAGTTGAATATCAATTTTAGGTCCTGGACTTCATCGGTGTTGGCAGCTATATCTATCTCAGTTCACTTCTTGAATAGTTTGTCTCTCCTAGATATGGTCTGGCTACATTCTTGAACGATACCATTCAGGTTCTTTACCTTTTCTTTCCAGCATGCGTTTAGCTGGTCTATTCGATCCATGGAAGGGAGATCCTCCTATCTTATTTTGAATTTCATCATACCGATAACTTTAACATTGAAAAGGTAAAAATGCATTGAAGTAGAAACCTTTCTCGTTCTTGATATATGCTTAAAGATACTCATGAAAAGCATGTGCTCTTGTTCCAAAAGAGACCATATTATTTGACATCTCCCAAGCTTCTGTTATTAATTCAATTGTTCTATTTATATTCTTTTCCACATAGCCTCAGGCTGATGTGAGAATGATTTTTTATCCTTTTAAATTTGGCGCAGGTGTGGTGGGCCCAACCATTGCCAAAGGAGTAGAAAACAATGGAAGAAGCATTAGAGTTTCCTCCAATTCTTTGATTCTCTCCTTTAACATGACATTTTTCATTTCAAGGTCGCTAATAGAGTTGTCTAGAAAATGTCAAGTTACTTGATGTATCTAGGATATCTAGGAAGGGTGCATGTTGCATAGCTTGATATATGAAAGAGATTCCCCGCTCTTATTCTTTACATCTCTCTTTTCAATAATCAATTTTTTGGATTCGTTGTAAAAAACAATGCTCTGAAATGCAAAAGACTCTTCTTCGTCCAATGTATCTATGCCAATTATTTCCATCCCAGGATTGTGCGGAGAAGTTCTCTCTAGGTGGTCATCGCCAAGGAGCATTTTTTCAATATCAATTTCTAGATCCATATCTTCCAGGGAGACATCGTGGATATCAATTTCTCCCCTCGGTCCATGCTGTTCTTGGACTATTGTTTTCCATTTTTTTCTTGCAGGAAGTTTGTGACAACTTTCAATTTTTCTAGAGGGAGGGTTCTTATCTCCTCCGCCACCTAAATAACTTTTTGTGACTTTGTTACTTGGGTATGTTGTTGTAATACTGCTACACGATGATGTGGTCTTGGGTGTGGGCAGTTGAGGATTGGGCACTTTTTCACCCCGAGATTTTCGGTTTTTCTTGTGTGAATCATTGGTACTGGAACCGAGTTCATTCAAGATAGTTTCAGTGAAATAATTGTTGAAGTGGATCCTGACCATGAAATCCCCAACTTTCCAAGGACGAGAGATGGATTGACTTTTTTTTTATTCATGGAAAAAATGAAACCAACAGATGTACTCCCTTCCTATTCCAACAAACAACATTGTACCAGATATGTGACATGGAAGGAAGGAAGGATTTTGTGTAGACCCAAAAATCCTTATATTATTATAGTTCTCCATTTCTTCTAGTGTGCGCTTCCTATCTAGGAATATTGTCAGCTGGCTAGACAATCGGGGAAACTACTTTCCAAATATCGATGCTTTAAAAACTGAAACAAAATCATTAAATAATTTATAAAAATGTTGGCAAACACTCTGTCTCCATAATATCTAGCACGAGAATGTTACTGGGTCAAATTTAGACTTCGTCTTCTTCACATGGATAGTCCAGGAAATGGATAGAAATTCTCCATGGAGAAAATTAAATAAGATGGCATAAATAATTTCTTCTGCTTTTTGTATTTCAATAACTGGGAAGATATTTCAATGGAAATCAACTTTCTGCAATGGAAGATGGCTTGTTCCTTGACCGTAAAATATAAAATACACTGAATCATCTGATATATGTCGGCTGTACTTTCTTGTCTTGTTATCCTCATGAAAAGCCATGCAATTTTCCAAAAAAAGGTATTTAAATGCACTAACCTTTAATATGGCTATGTCCTGGGGAGCATGCGCTCGGTCCTATAAGAACTTCGACAAGAGGTCCAATTCACTACCATTATTCTTTAGGAATTGTCTGCAATTCTCTCCCTTGAAAGTAGGCGTTGGGTCGGGAAGTGTTAACATGTTTCAAAATACTTGAGGTGATAGTGGGACTTGTGAGTGGTTGCCCATATGGATAATCTGTTGGTTCAAAATATAGTTCTCGGTGCAGCATGTGACCAAGTCCTTAAATTAAAAAAAATCAGGGACACAATCTGCCGCTGCAATTTCAGATGTCGACATAACTTTCTTCTATGCAGAAGTGGATGAGTAGTAGTCATAAGCTATTGACCACTAAAAACTCAGGTCCTCGCACCGGAAAATATTCAGCGTATCTCCACAAAAATGTTGTCGAGATGCAGCAATAGGTGATGAGAACATTCCTTTGCTTCCTCATTGTATTTAAAATGGACGCTGCAACATCATAATATAATCTCTGATAAATCTTCATTCAATGTATTTTCATGGGAGATGTGATCGGCCTTTTCACCTTTTGTAAAGACCCCTTCGTTATGTCCATGAATAGCGAAGTTCAATAGGAAATTTTCTTCTTTCCTTTCTTTTTAACAAATAAAAAATTAACATCACCTAATTCATATCAATGCAAAAAAAACACCTGACATCATAACTAAGGTGACACATGGTTAGAATATAAACAAACTCTACAATATCATTGCGAAACGAAATCGCAAACCATAATGCCAACCAATCTCATCATATTATCACCAATAACAATAATTTTGCCGAATATAAAACTGCTTTCTAGTTTACCATTAAAATCATACCGTTGCCAC
>JZKD02S1672742.1:522596-562354 GCA_000966675.3 Picea glauca
GATGCATCATCATCAAGGTTAAGTGGTTCATCATCATAAAAATCCAGATCACTTGCGAGCAAGTGTCCTCAAAGAATAAGTTTTGTCAGTGCGCCAGAGCGGGATGTTACACCTTTTAATGCGAGTCTTTTCAAAGATGATAAAAGTGTAATGAATTTTCACTGGGAAAGTTTGTGAAGATGGCAGGGAAATCGAGAAAGTATGGAAAAGTGGGGAAAACATTTCCACCTGTGTAATATACCTGGATCTTGACAAAATCAGGTTTAAGTTAGAAGATAATTTTTTATATTTACTAAAACAATTTTCATATTATTTTATTTTATTAGTGTTCTTTGTGGCGCAAATGCAAACTATGTTCAAATTGGAATGGTGGAGAAACATTTTCATATGCGAGCATATTCTCAAATATGCGAACCCGTAATATATGCACAATACTAAAGAGGGGAATCATGTCAACACCTTTTTAGATGACAATGGGTCAGCACAATATTGCATTCTTGTTATGATGACACCTTAAAAAAAACTAAAATAACCAAAAAAAAATTGCGCATTCAAGATCGAAAAAAAGAAACTAATTAGATTCCATAATGTTCTCCCATTAATGAATTTTAATGGGATATGCCCTTGATCTTTCCGCTTATTAATGTGAATCTTTTCAAACATCTGTGGTGAGTTGTCACTAGTAAAATCATAGTTGATGTGCATTGGGAAGGGGAGAAGGTGGTGGGGATTGAGGGGAGTGAAATATTATTTGGTACTTTGGTAAAACCAGTCGGTAAGAATCGTGATGTGAATATATAGATGGATATATAATTTATGAGTCTGCAACCCCGGGAACCTATGACCATAGACATGCAACTATGTATAAAAGAAGAAATGGATAATAGAGGGGAATAAGAAAAGGGAAAAAGAAGAAAGTATAGAAGAGAAAAACAAAGGGATTAAAGAACTTTATGCATCATAGAAAAACACTTGGTATTAAGTATGGAAAGGCGGGGCATTCATACAGAGTTATCAAAGGTAGAGTGAGGCTTGCGAGTTCGAGGAGTTTGGGGTCGAATTGTATATAACCAGAGTTTTGGGTGCAAGATTATATCTGAACACGGGGCATGGTAGTTCGATAATGCATGGGGAAACTCACAGCCATAAAATTCGCTAAGTGTGGAAACAAACTGGGAAAATATCAACCATGGGAAAAATATTTGCAGCCATGGAATATAGTTGGAGCTCAATAGACCCTAGATCAAGATAAAAGAGATGTTGTTTATATCTATCTCAACAAGAAATAGACAAAATATATGACTTGGCACATTTATATGCAAGCATTCAGACAGAGTCATCGTAGGCAGATTGAGGCCTAGGGGTTTGAATTGGGGTCAAATTTTAGATCACTAAAGTTTTGGGTGCAATATGTATATCATGAACACTGATCATGAGAGTTTGATGGTGCCTATGCAGGAACCCATAGCCATAAAATTCGCCAACTATGAAAACGAATGTCGGTTGGTGGGACTCGTGATGTAAAGATATAAATGTACATGGATTCTGTCACTCTGCCATCATGGAAACCCGCGAGCATAGACATGGGACTAAGTATTGAATAAGAAACAAATAATAGAGGGGAAGAAGAAAAGGGAGAATGGATAAGTATAGAAGAGGAAAAAGATAGGGAGGAAAGAACTGTATGCCTCACAGAACAACCATTAGTGTGATAATTATCAAGTGATAGAAACACATCAACTATGGGAAAAACATATAGCTGGACAAATTGGACAACGTATGTTGATCAGATTTTTTTGTAACCATACCTCTTATTCTCAGTCATACGCATTAGATTTGCTACAACACATTACACTTCAGCTTTTTCAGATGTGGCACACAATTCTCCATCCTTGTGCCAAATTACTGGGTTCTTGTTTCAATGTAGTGATACAGAGAATACAATGAACATTAAAGCAAGATGCTACGTAGGAACAGATGAAAAAAATGATGGAGTACAAATTTATTTATTTCAAGATAGCAGCACAGAAAATAGAATTGACATGAAGACAAGTTAGTGTACAGGAAGATATGGAGTATCCAAGGAGAAAAAAAACATAGCTGCAAATGAGTGCAACAAATACAAACAGAGTAAACGAAAAACTATTGGATATGGAACACCAGTAGAAATATGCACCTTTGCATGGATTCTTTTATATTTTTGGTTGAGAGTTCTTTGTCGTGTCCAGTTTTCCTGTTTGTTTCTATGAAAAAAAGTACAAAACAAAATGGACATGAAGATAAGTTGAAATGTAAAGAAAAAGGAAAGGAATATGTATATAGAGTAAATAAAATAGAAATATAGTATAAAATAGATGTGACATGGTGTGCGGGTTGGCGGAATCGCGGGTTGGCAGACTCACTGGTTCACATTTATAGCCATGCTTATGCATCATGAGTTCGACCAACCGCATCATGAGACTTAATAATTTATATAATATTATAACATTTTACTAAGATTTATAGTAATTTATATAATGCTATAATTTATCAGGAGTCCGACCAACCGCTTCCTCATTCCATGCTTGTGTACAAATAGAATAAATCACATTAGTGAATAATTTTTGAAATTAAATTTTTGTCTCCACTTCCAAAACAAATGAAATAGATAATTTTTGAAAACTAAATGGGACAACTTGGACAATGTATGCGGATCAGAGTTTTTTGTAACCATACCTCTTAGTCTCAAGGATACACATTGTATTTGTTGTGGCACATTGGACTTCAACTTTTTCATATCTGGCACATAAGGCTCCATCCTTGTGCCCAATTACTGTGTTCTTGTTTCAATGTAGAAATAAAGAGAATACAATGGACATGAAATAAAGTTGCTACATAGGAACACATGAAAAAAAGATGGAGTACAAATTTATTTATTTCAAGATAGCAGCACAAAAAACATAATTGACATGAAGACAAGTTAATGTAGAGGTTAATGTAGAGGAATATATGGAGTATCCAAGTAAAAAAAAAATAGAGCTACAAACAAGTGCAACAAATACATACAAAGTAAAATAAAAACTATTGGATATGGAACACGGGTAGAAATATGCACCTTTTCATGGATTCTTCTACATTTCTGGTTAAGAGTTTTTTGTCGTGTCTAGTTTTCATGTTTGTTTCTATGAAAAAAAGTAAAAAACGAAATGGACGTGAACTTAAGTTGACATGTAAATAAAAAAAAAAGTAACATGTACATAGACTAAATAAAATAGAATAAAAGGAATAGAGTAACAGATAGTGTTAGAAGAATGTGCCATTTTTTTTTTGTTCATCCATGTTTGTGGATATATAATTTTTTTTCATAAAAAAATTATGTGCCTAAAATCAATTACAAAGAAGGGAAAACTAAGAAGTTGGATATCTCGATTTTCCGCAACAAGATAGACAGATATGCTTTCAAGCATAGAAATATTATTTTGCAATATGTTTTATGTATATTTCATAATTCAAGTGCAATACCAATTGTATGGTGATCAAACCAGTATGTGTACAAACCAGGGAAAACTAAGAAGTTGTATAATTTGGTTTTCTGCAACAAGCTAGACAGATATGCTTTGAAACATAGAAATATGATTTTGCAATATGTTTGATGTATATCTCATAATTAAAGTGCAATACCAATTGTAGCGTGATCACACTAGTATGTGTCTTAGATAAATATGTTATATTGATAAATGGTCAGATTCGACCATACATGGTCAATAAGAACATTTTGTACATGGCTTGTGTTGTTTAAAAGAAAGTGGAGACGATATTTTCACATGTGATTTTCCAATTATTTTGTTCTAGAATCATTTTGTAGCATGTCAATATTGAAGTCTCCTACAATGAAAATGGTTTCGTTCGAATGAAAATGGTCTAATGCATTGGAAAGAACATTTATTATGTTGGAGAATGTTGCATTGGGAGCAACATACAGATTCAGTATTGCAATTTCTGATCCATGGAAAAATACTTTTACAAGCACCATATTAACATTCTTTTCTTCGAAACATATATGATCCAAAATTGTTACGTATTTTTTCACCAATATCATCACCCCATGTGTAATGTAACTTGATATGCAATTGTGATTTGGAAATTGTTTGTTTTTCATGCATAATGCCATGTATGTTTCCTGTAGGCACAAAATATCAGATTGCATTGTGTCATAGTTATTGAGTATATCATCCATGTGTGCATGTAATTTGCATGAGTTAAGCGAGATAATTCATACATATGAGTTTGTTTGTATGGATTCGTAATCATATTATAAATGCCACTTTGAGGTAGTCTCGAGGCATTGCATTTCAATATCAACTTTATTTTTTACTTTGAAGTTATCTTTTGTAAGAGGACTTAGTAAATAGAAGGAGTCTATACTTCTGACATGGGACATTGTTGTGCACACAAGTCCATGTATTCGAAATCCAATAGGATGAAACACAACACTATCAAGTGTTATTCCTTGTGATCTATGGACTGTATGTGCACATGCAAGTTTAATTGGAAACTGTTTTCAAATCTTCAGTCGACCTGTTTTTGTTGATGTCGATACTGGCTTTGATATTCGCAAGATAGGTGTCCAATCGATTGCAGTGTTTGAATTATATAGATAAGCCAACTTGTTTTCTTGTCGCTTGCCTATATGTGGTTCATGGAACTTAATCTAGAGGACATAAAGTTTTTATGTTTTGAATAGCCTTTGATTATTCCATCTGCACCATTGACCAAGCCATCATGTGAATCATAGTTGCAGGCATATATTTCAACCAACATGTCTAACTTCAGGAGAAGTTGCAAAGGTAAAGTGGTTGTATGTTCATGATGTGGTAGATTTCCATGGTTGTCTTCTTCCAGGTCAATTGAATTGATGATGATATCATTGTCAGGCATAAGCGATAGTATCTATCTGTTATGCATTGCAACATCCCTATTTGTGTAGAATAGGTAAGGGAGGGTTGGGTCTATTGGTGCATGTCGCAAGCACCTCGAATTGATATATGTTAAGTCATCATGTGTTTGAATGTTTGTCCACATTCTATTCAGAATTGCAATAAATGTTTCATATTTCTGGCGCATTGTACTATGAAATTCAAAGCATTTAATATTGTCTCTCCAAAATCCATGCATCACTTTTTGCATGTTAATTGTGGGTTGTTCAAATATCAAATAATCTTGTATGGGTTGTGCCTAGTAAAGATCCCCACAAAATATCATGTCAATGTTTTCAAATTATTTTGTGTGCACATGTTTTATGATTCATAGTTGGTTGTCAATGGAACACAAGAAGAGAATTCCAATCAAAGATTCCTCATCTATAAAGACAAGTTGTAGTTCATCATAAATCTTAGACAAGGTATATAACATTTCCTTGTTGAGTTGAAGAAACTGTGACTTGTTAAAAGGCATAAAAAATGTGGAGTGGACTATTGTTCCAAGTGCATCATATGCAACATTTCCTGTTTATGCAACTATTAGGCCCTTTGGTTTCATAGGATTAGAGGAATTGTTTGAATCATAGATTCATATAATAATCTGGAATAGTTCTTTCGATGTGAATTTCTTGTTTGTTCCTGCTCCACCTATAAGGAACAAGTGCACATGAGTGTGCATGCTCAAGCGTTTTTGAAGTGCAATGTCCTTTAGAATTGTTTGTTGTTATCGATTCAACAAATGTCCAATTCTGTAGTATTCATTATTTTCAATAAGGAAAGGATGTTTTGTGACTTGGAAACCAAGATTGATATGTTTTTCAATGATGCTTGCCCAAGGATGAGGAAAATTTTCTTGCAAGTCATAGGACTCACATGGAGTTCTGGTTGTTTTTCCGTCTCTGAATGTCTCATCAAGATTGTCAAGGTTTTCTAGTTCATTAACTACACTTTCTAGATCACCCCATGTTGGATTAACATTGTAAGTAAATCTACATTCATTGATTCTCAATATAGTCTTAGAGGTAACATACGCAACTTCCCATGTAGGGAAGTTATATTTTAATGTGTTTTCGTTTTCATCGAACGAAATTTATAACAATAGTTTTTCTCTACAATAGTTTTCATAGTCAATATGTTTGTTGTATTTGGAAAACCGTATCACAGAGGGTTTTTTTCTTTTTGATATTGTGCACCATTTTTTTTGTAATGTGATATGAATTATGGTAAGAAGATATGCTTAATAGGAGATGTACGTTGGAGGTAATAATCAATAATAGAGCGACATAGAACGTCCTCTGAATTGTCAAGTTCTTGTGGTAGCAAAGACGATGGTTTAAGCACAAATGTGTGTTTCTCAAGTGGAGATGTGTTTATGAAGACACATTTCCTTGAGCTACAATTGGGGGGAAGGGAAAGTGCAATGTGGATTGCTTGTTGAGCAAACATTTGTTGAACATTAAGTAATGTATTACCAAGTGTACGTATCATTTTTATAGAATCAATATGACTTATTTCATGTTCTTTGTGTATGCTTCTGAATGCACTTGTCATATATTTGTCAACCTTTGTCATATAAGAGGTACAATACGATGCTGCAACATATGCATTGAGGACATACTGTGCATCTGTATTTGCATTCCACATAACTAGCATGTCCTTGGAGAAACTATTGTTCCAGATATGGAAAGTTTTCGTTTAAGGAAAATTGTTGGTTGTTTAAGCATACATTGTATGGCTTGGATGTACTCATCTTATGTTAGATTTATCTCTCTCAAGAAGTCATCGTGGCTCATCAAATCATAAAACTCTCATTGTTCTAGAAATGCAAACAAGGATTTAGATTTCTCAATGAAAACATTGTCCTCTAAACTAATTGGCTCTATGATTCTTGATTTTCTCAATGGCATCACGTGGAAGTTCTATCTACGATGTGAGTTTTTTCTTTTTTTACAACATTTTGTATGATAATGTCTATGAACATTGGCAAGTTTTGGATCCAAATGATCTGTGTTGCATGTTATGTGTTTGTCCACAAACTGCTCAATCTGTGAATTGTTGTCACCTCCACATACTGGTGCATCCTCTATCCACAACAGTGTGTGGTCATGCTCATTCCACCTATTCTAGAATTCAGTCACAAAAAAGTAGTCTGATATTTTTCCGAAAAATGTTTCATCATGGCATATCAATTTTCTAAAAGCATTTATTCTATGTCTATAGTAACGAGTACATGTCACTGGGTCTTTTCTTATGAGGTAGTCAATGCCATTATTTTCCACTATATCGGTTTGTTTTTTTGTGTTTCTTGTTCCTATGAAAGAAAGATACCACAACCAGCAATGGATCCTAGCAATGCTCCACACTTGTAAATGTGATGAAAAATGTTGGTGGTCCCAATTATCAGATCATTGCAAAAATAGTTTTTTTGTTTTGTTGCAAATAGTCAGGCGAGATCCAAATGTTTTTGAAATCCATGTATCCAATATCATATTTCAGGATTTTTTCTAGGTTTAATTTTTGCTTGACATCCTTGGACAACAAATTTCTTCCTTGTAACTGGCCTTTTCTTATTCACACGCACATGAAAGAAAACACTTGCTCTATTATTATGCACATTGTTTTCAAAAACAATTTTTTTATGTGACAGGAGAAGTCACCGCTTGAATGTAGCAGCTCCCATCTCTTAGGACCATACAATGTAGCTTTTTGCTCACACTTTTGCTACCTTTACACCCTTGTTTCACTCACATTTGAACTCACATTATCACCTTACCCTATCTTTCCAAAGGTATACAATGTCTCTTCTCTTTACTATATGTTTAATTGTTTTTCATAGAATTTTACATTACTCTCGTACTTAACCATTGATAAAAAATGTATAAGTGCTAAAACAGTTCAAACTACAGACCAACATTGAGGCCTGTTGCTGAAACAGTTAAAGCACGCAAACCCTATGGCTGAAACAATCTGTGGACTACGATGTTGAAACATCAACTCACATAGAAGAAGTTGTTACACTCTCCGTGGTCTACGATGCTGAAACAACAACTCACACAAAAGAAGCTGCTACACTCTCCATGGTCAACGATACTAAAACAACAACTCACATAGAGAAGTTGTTACATAGTCCGTGGTCTACGATGCTGAAACAAAAACTCACACTGAAGAAGCTGTTACACCCTCCATGGTCTACGATGTTGAAACAACAACACAAAACTGTTACATTGACCACAATAGTCGCACCTTGAGCTAGCATTAACCATCATTGTTGCCTGAGACCAAGTTGCTAAAATAGTCAGAACACAAATCCCGTGGCTAAAACAACCCACGATTTGCGATGCTGAAACAACATACAAAAGAAGACAAATAAAGAAGTTGTTACTCCAGCCGCAACAACAACACCTCACTCAGCACTTGTAATAGCATTTTGTTGCAGGAGACTACGATATCCTATTCCAGTTTAGAAAGTCGATCTGACTAAGAATAAGACTCAGATGTACACCTATAATTTGTGGATCAAATTGTATCGAAGGGATTCTCCTCTTTAAATAAGAGGAAATCATCATTAGAGAGGATCTTATTTTAGCTAAAAAATAATTTATAGAGAAGGACATGTTTTTACTTCAGATTGTAATATGATACAGTTGACAGATGAATAAAAGACTATTCTGAGCATTTCTTTCTAGTTCCTCTCGTTTCAGGTGAATCTTGTGAGAAGGGAGGGCCCACCTTATTCACAAGATTCACCTATTATCTTTATAGTGTGTTAGTGTTATTTCTGTTCAGGCCTTGATTAAATTATGTTTTGCTGAAACACTACTTTATTGAACTTTGTTTTGTTGAAACATTATTTTACTGAACTCTGTCTTGATGAAACTCTGCTTTACTGATTGTTACATTGTTTTCATATGATTCATGCTTGGGTAACTATTAATCATTCTAGTTAACAATCCTGTTTGGTGAATTTAAGAAATCTTGATAATCAGGGACAGGTGTTGAAGATTCCTGCTTGGGGAATAGGGTCCTATTCTCTGTTAAGAGGTAGTTAGTCTTCAGTGTGTGACAATCATTTCAATTAGCAATGAGTTCATAAAACTGTGGTGATCGAAAACAGGTGCTGAAGATTCTCGCTTTGGGAATAGGGTCTTGTCCTCTGGTTATGGAAAAGTTGGTATTTCCTTTTGTAGTGTCTTGAAAGACTTCTTTTCCAGTTTGTTATTTCCTTAATGTAATCCAGGATTTTTTGGACAATTATTTCTTTAAACATTGAACTCTGCAATAGGTAGACTGCTTTCCTGTAATTCAAGTTAGAACTTCAGTTTGTTCAAGGCAAAGTGTGATTAATATGTTTTTACTACAACTCTAGGTTTCTTTTGAGATTGAGCATATATAGTGCGTGGTTACCTTTGAAATAAATAAACTTCCCTGGGTTGACAATTCATGTAGCACTTGATTGTTTAGTTAAATAAGCAATTATAGTGACCAACATTTTGGCATTGTTGCCAGGGAAGGTAATTATAGATTTCAAAAGAACTTATGATTTTTTAGATACAAAGATTGCATGAGAGGACACAGAGACCCCAAAGACGATGACCCTACAGGTGGCAAAGGCAAAGGAAGAGAGGAAGAAAGACTTATATTGATGAGATTATATCAAAGTCTGAATCTGCTACTCAATGACCAAACTCTCGGAAACCAAAATCCCAACCTTCATTTCAAGCAAACTTTGAGATGGGGAAATAAGTTTGGAGTCCTGAGACAATCAAGAAACCAGCAGGAAACATTGAGGACAGAGCAAGCGCAGCAGCGGAGCAGACGGAAGAAAACATGGATGAGTACAATGAAGAATTGCATCATGAGGAACATACGGGTCTTGAAGGAGAGGTAAATGATGAAAACTTTTTCTCCACATTAGGATTTCCTATTGGTGATCTTCCTAGAGGGGTAGCTCCCATGAAAAACATTCCACTCTCAGCACTACCTAACTTTCATGGTTTATCTTCAGAAGATCCTGATGAATTCCTTTTTGAGTTCGATATATTATGCAAAAGTTATGATTACATTTCCAATGCTAAAAAAATTAAAGCTATTTCCAGAAACATTGAAAGGAAATGCACTAAGATGGTTCATAAGTCTTGGAGGCCATGTAATCAAAACATGGGACCAAATGAAACAGAAATTCCTGAATAAATACCAGGACTATTGCCGAACAAGAGAAAAAAGGGAGGAACTATTTAAGATGTTGCAGAAAGAGGATGAAAATCTGGAGGACTTTGTAGAAAGGCTACAATATAATCTACAAATATCCAGTCACCCCAATGTAAGTAAAGATATTCTTAAAATCATATTATTAAAAGGAGTAAGGGATGACTATCTAGATATGTTGAATATGCTTGGAAAAGGGGACATATCTAAGGAATCATACGATGCAATTGTTAACCTATGTAAAATATGTTCAAGAGGAGCTTCAAGAAATAGATCAAATAGCAGGGACACCACATTTTCAAGAGTCCAAAAATCAGCCAGTGGGGGAGCAACAAGAGTCGAAATAGGTAATTTACTTGAAGGTTTTAAAACTGAAATGTTAAGCTCTTTTGCCTCACAAATTGACACCCTGCAGATTCAAAAGAAGCAAGCAGAAGTGGAAGCATCCCTGTCCATCTTTTGTTCTAAATGCAAAGACAAGCACCCATGAAGGGAATGTCCATTGGACAAAAAGACAATCTGCACCATCTGTGATAAAGATCATGAAACTCAACAATGTCCATCTTTACCAGGGATCAATGTAGCATTACAACCAACTGATGAAGAAGTTGAAGCTGTCTACCTATTGACACAGAGAAGGCAATGGAAACCGCGGGGACAAGGTATGAATCATAACATGCCATTTACATCTTCTAATCATTGGAATAACTATCCTTCTTTCAATCAGAAGAGTTACCCTCCCTATAATCAAATGCAATATCTAACTCAACTGAATTACCCACCCATGCAACAGACCAACCCACCCTTTGTTGATCCATCGATGTGGACTCCTTGGCCTCCACAACCACAACAACCATATCAAAACCAATGGAATCCAAATTGGAGAGGACAACAACCCCGCTTCCCAAATCAATTACCTCAATCACAATTTCCGCAACCACTCTTCTTACCATCAGGTACTCCACCAAACAATCAAATGAGACCCCAACTACATATACAACCTAACCCTAACCCCAATAATAAAGTTGTGCAGTGCATTGATATTCATAACCAACCTACATTTTATCTTCTCCCTATGCAATGCAATGATATTCATTTATGATTTGGGAGAATAGTAGAACCTATCATAGCCGATGTTACCTCTTCTAATAAAGAGGAAACAAAAGAGCATGATGTACCTGAAGAGGTACAATCATCCTCTAACAATACTGCTAAAATAGCAAAACCACCATTTCCTGAGCATTTAGCTTTGACTAAAACGCCTGAGCCACCAGCTTTCAATCTTCTAGGGGAATTACAAAATCTTTATGTCAAAATTCCTCTACTACAAGCACTCCGAGATGTACCAATTTATGCCAGGACTATGCAAGACATTTGTGTTAAGAAACCTGGTAGGAAAATTAAGGATCCCCTCACAGTCCATGTTATGGGTGACTTGTCTACACTAATGTCAGGTAAAGCTTCCCCAGTTAAATATGGTGATCCCGGCCACCCTACCGTCTCAGTACAAATTGGAAAAATGATAATCCCTTGAGTCCTGGTAGACTTAAGTGCCGCTATCAATATTATGACTCTGGAAACCTCACAACTATTACAGTTGCAAAATGAAATCAAAGACACCCCAACTATCCTAGAATTAGCTGAATGATCCACAATTAAACCGGAGGGAATCATTGAAGACCTAATTATCTTAGTAGAATCCTAGAATTATCCAGCTGACTTTGTGGTATTACAACCTAAAACAAAGTTGGGGGGAACCCTTTAATTTTGGGCAGACCTTGGCTAGCCACAACAGATGATTTTATCAGTTGTAGATCAGGTTCAATGACAATTTCCAACAGTTATGAGACTAAACAGCTTACCCTCTACCCTCACGCTATGCCCCTGATTAATAATGATAATTATGTATGGGTAGACTTTGATGATCAACTTACTCAACCCATATTGACTACCGAACAAGCTCTAAGCCTTAAAGACACCACTGAGGATGAAGTAATTAATAATTTTATTTGTGAACCCTCCTCCGTGACCCCAAAAACTCACAATCAGCTAGCTGCACTTTTGGAGTCAGATAATCAGGAAAACCTTGACTCTAAGAAACCACCTCAAACATCTGTCACCATCTCTTCTAAAAGCATACCAGTAGAAATTGAACCTAGCAAAACACTGAACATAAACCCCAATCTGACAGATGCTGAAACACAACAATTAATGAAGTTACTTCTTGAACATAAAGAAGCATTCGCTTGGGACTATACAGATATGAAAGGAATCTCTCCTGAATTATGTACTCATTGTATATATATCAAGGAAGATTGTCGACCGATCTACCAATCTCAACGATGAATGAACCCTAATTTAAGAGAAATCCTTATTGAAGAACTTCAAAAATTGCTCAATGCAGGGTTTATATATCCTACATCAGACAGTGAATGGGTTTCCCCATTGGTAATAGTTCCTAATAAAAACGGAAAATGGAGAGTATGTGTGGACTACAGAGCCTTAAATAAAGCAACTCAAAAAGATCACTTTCCATTACTATTCATTGATCAGGTGTTAGATAGTTTGTCAGGGAAGAATTTTTTTTCCTTTTTAGATGGTTTCAGTGGGTATAATCAGATCAATATTGCACCTCAAGATCAAGATAAGACCACTTTCACTAGCCCTTGGGGAACTTTTTCTTATAGAGTTCTCCCATTTGGACTATATAATGCACCAACAACCTTTCAAAGAGCAGTTATAGGAATCTTCTCTGATATGCTTAATGACTCTATGGAAATTTTTATGGATGATTTTACCCCTTATGGTGTTTCTTTTCAGGAAGCACTACAAAACCTTGAGAAAGTACTTAAACGATGTATACAAGCCCACCTCTCCTTAAGTACAGAAAAATGTCATATGATGATGACTGAAGGAATAGTGCTTGGACATTTTATCTCATCTCAAGGAATTCAGGTAGACCCATCCAAGATACAAGTTATTAAGGATATTCCTACTCCCAAAACCCAAACAGAGGTAAGAAGTTTTCTAGGACATGTTGGATACTACAGAAGATTTATCAATTTTTTTTCCAAAATAGCTTCTCCCCTGTTTGTGCTACTGATGAAAAATGTTGAATTCAAATGCACTAATTCTTGCCAGGAAGCATTTAATACACTTAAACATCAGTTATCCACAGCTCCTATTCTTAGAGGACCTGACTAGACACTTCCCTTTCATATATCCTCTGATGCTTCAGATACTGCAATAGGAGTTGTCTTGGGACAAGAAGAAAATCATCTACCTTATGCTATTTATTTCATTAGCAAGAATATGACTCCTACTGAACTCAATTATACAGTTACCGAAAAGGAATTCTTAACAATTATCTATGCTATTAATAAATTTAGACATTACATCACTAGCTACTCTACTCTTGTCCATACTGATCACTCAACTATCAAATATCTAATGAACAAACCTACCACAAATGCTCGAGTCACCAGATGGTTACTATTATGGCAAGAATTTGATATTACAATTGTAGATAGACTAGGAAAAGAAAATGTAGTTGTAGATTTACTTTCTTGGTTGACACCTGATTATGATACCCCAGTAGATGATTCCTTTCCTGATGAATATCTATTTTCAGTTTCTTCTCACTCACCTTGGTATGCAGACATCGCTAACTACTTGGTTGTAGGGAAGTTACCACCACACCTATCCTACCAAGAGAAAAGAAGAATCATTCAACAAATTGCTCGGTATAGCTGGATAAGTGGGTGTCTTTTCCATACAGGACCTGATCAAGAAATCCAAAGGTGCATTAGAGAAGATGAGGTTTATGACCTACTAAAATCTTATCATGATGGCCCTTATGGAGGGCATTTTGCTAATAAGATAACAACACATAAAATTCTCAAGATGGGGTATTATTGGCCCTCACTTTTTAAAGATGCAAAGAAATATGTCCGGGCCTATGATATATTCCAAAGAATGGGCCAACCTAATCATAAAGATTAAATGCCATTAAACCCCCAGATAGTACTTGAACCATTTGAAAGATGGGCCTTAGACTTTGTAAGACCCATTAACCCCCCATCCAATCAAAAAGTTTACATAGTGTTCTGCACAGACTATATGACCAAATGGGTGGAAGCTAAAGCACTCCATAGAGCGACCGAAGAAGAAGTTATAGATTTCTTATTTGAAGACATCTTCATCAGATTTGGAGTGCTAAGAGAATTAGTTACAGATGGAGGACCTCCTTTCACTTCTCATGGTTTTAAAGCCACCCTTCAAAAATATCATATTCATCATAGAATGAATACAACATACCACCCCCAAGACAATGGACAGGTGGAAAGCACAAATAAAGTAATTGAAGCCATTCTCACAAAAAGAGTGAAGGAAAACAAAAAGGATTGGTCTCACAGACTCCCTGAAGCATTATGGGCCTACATAACTACCTGGAGAAATACTACAGGATTCTCTCCCTATGAATTAGTTTATGGAAAGAGTGTTGTCTTTACTGTGGAATTTGAAATCAAAACCTTAAGGACTGCTTTAGCTGTCAACCTTGATTTGACCGATGCACAGACAGCTAGGTTGTAGCAGCTTAATGAATTGGATGAAAAAAGACTAGATTCCATTCATCAAACAAATATGATTCAACATCAAAGATCAAAATGGCATGACAAAACTATCAAGCATAAGAAATTCCCAAAAGGTAATTGGGCCCTATTGTATGAGTCTCGGTTTAAAGAATTTCAAGGGAAACTATGTACAAGATGGCTTGGACCCTATGAAGTAGACACTATTTTCCCCAATGGAACAGTAACGATCCTCACAATCGATGACTCTAAAACATCGTTACTTGTAAATGGTCATCGGCTCCGTCTATACCAACGCCCTATTTCCAAAGAAGATTTTAAGGCCACATGTGTGGCAGACTCTCATTACCTCTTTTTAGAGGGGGCTCCTACCCCTCATTGCAATTAATTCTTTTAATTTAATTTCTCTAGTATTAGATTAGATTTCGTTTACTAATAATCCTTGTCAAGAAATACCATGTTACAATTGATTTTTGCAGATTCTCGATCAAAGTAAAGGCCTACTAAGGAAGGACGATCTTACTTCAAGAAGAGAAAAACTCCCCCATTGCTGAGACACTACTGTTCAGCAACCCTTCGCCATTTTCACATTGCTGAAACACCACTGTCCAACAACTTTTCACCATTTTTCCCCCATTGCTGAGACACCACTATTCAACAACCCTTCGCCATTTTCCCATTGCTGAAACACCACTACCCAAAAACTTTTCTCCATTTTCCGCATTGCTGAAACACCACTGTCAACAACTTTTCACCATTTTCCCCATTGTTGAAACACCACTGTTCAACAACCTTTCACCATTTTCCCCATTGTTGAAACACCACTGTCAGCAACCTTTCTTGTTGAAACACTACTGTTCAACAATTCTTCACATTTTTCCATTGTCGAAACACTACTATTCAACAATTCTTCACATTTTCTCATTGACAAAACAACACCGTTCAACAATTGTTTTGCCCTTCTTTCTATGGCTGAACCACCACTTCTTCAGTAGCATTCTACAACATCACTCTTCACCAAACATTTCTCTGTTCTTCCTACGGCTGAAACACCAACTTTTCAGCATTTTCTGTCAATAAGGTTTTGTGCTCTCATACTACATTTTGTCCTTCCAGTCAACAAATCCTTGCTACAATTCATCTAACAAATCAAAAGTCTCTGCCACGGCCACTACAAAACTATTATGGACAAGCATTATATTTTGTTTGAAGTACAAATCAAAAGGTAAAGGCGAGGTAAGTAAATTTTATGTAAATAAAATTAAGTTATAGTTAATGAGAAGATTCCAATTCATTATTACCACTCATGTAAAATCATTATTAGCCGCACTTGAGGGGGGTGGAGGAAGTATCAAACTTTTATACCATCATTCCACACATATCAACCACCATCATTTCTTTTTACCATCCTTTCATTTGTTTCACCACCATTTGCATGCCTTCACCCGAAAAACTCACTCTGCACAGAAGCTATTACTTGACTTTTTGATGGTGTATTTTACTGAGCTGTTAGCTATGGGAGGCCCTGTTATATGGTACGAACCCACCACGAAAGCACTGTTAGAATTGTATCCAGAAGCCTATCAATTTTTTCTACAGGAATGATGGCTTAGTTATTTTCAGAGACTCTAGGGATTTGATCAACAACAGGTTCTGCAATTTGCTCAAAATCTCCAGGAAGATCATTCCATTGTTCAACGGGTTCAGATTTCAGTTACAGAAGAAGATATAGTGCAGGTTTTAGGTCTCCCTACCAATGGAATTCGATTGTTCAACCGCAAACATATCATCCCGAATGCCCAATAGGATTTCCTCTTGCCAGGGGAACAAATTGAACCTAAAGACTGGGGTGTCCGACTCAGCTCATTTCCGCCTCCATGGCCAAAAGTTGCAAAATTCGTCAAACACTACCTTACCTGCAAAGGTCAATACCAGGTAGTCTACCAGCATGATTTTGTCCTGTTGTCTCATTTATGGCATGCTAGATTGGTGAACATTCATTATTATATGATCGGTTGTCTTAAGAATATGTCGCACTACTTTAAAAAGGCTAAAGATCTCGCCCTTTCACTCACCCATCACCATCTTTTTCAACTTCTTATCCAAAAGGGTTTTGCCCAACAAAACCCTCCACTAAACAACCCACCCATAGATCCCCAAGAAGCTATTGAAATTCCTGAAAATCTTCAGGAACAACAACCCCAAAACCCTCCAGATTCTCTAGAAATACCTAATAGTCCCCCTACAGGTCCAATCAATCCAATTAACCCCCCTACCATACTAAGCCCGCCCCACATTTTACCAGAATCATCCACCCCTACCGTGCATATCCTTAGCAACGATTCTGAACTAGACAATTCTCCCTGTCCCATCATTGAGGAAAAGCCCCCACACAAACGAAACCAAATTCCTTTCTTCCTGCCCTTTTTACAAAGAAAAAAAAAAAGGGCCTCTATAAGGGCAGTCACTACACTAAACCCCCAACCCATCCGACTAATACCCCATACAACTCCAACCTCCCAAATCCTGGAATCTTTGCCTATTCCACCCACGGGCACTGAAACACAAGAACCATAGGCCTAATGGGTTGCAATATCATCTGTTTCAAATTTAGTAGCTAAAACACAAGAACCAGCTACTCATCAAGTATCTGAAACACAAGAACCAACTACTCATTCAGTAGCTGAAACGCAAGAACCAACTATAGTTGTCACACAAGAAACAACTACAGCTGAAACACAAGAACCAGCTGCTGATATTGATACTGAGACATAGGAATCAGAGGCCTAGGGTACCACGACATTACTTTCTTTACATCAAGAAGCTGAACCACAAGAATCAACTATCGATCCTGTAGCTGCTCCAAAAGAACCAGCTAGTGCGGTTGTGACTGCTACACAAGAACCAGTCACCCCTCAACCAGAACCAACAATGGCCTCTGTCTTACAAGAAAATGAGTTCCTAAATTCTGAACTGGAAGCCTACAAGCAAGAGCTAGCCATGGCAAAGGAAGCCTATGAGAAGGAACTTAATTTGTACACCCTACCTTGTATAGCGACCATGTCAGAGGGAACTACAACAGAGAATCCGTGTAGAGAATATATATTCAGTCAATGTGGGGACATCTACTATCAAGAAGACTACAAAGTAACTCAAATTCCAATGCCAGGAGCTTCCCCTGCACCTTCGACTTTTGCAGTCAAAGACGAACACCCTGCTATTACACAAGAACCAATAGGACCTTCCAAAATTAAGATTGAGCCCTAGCCTGCAACAAATGTCTAATCTGAAACCCCTTCTTTTGTTAATAAAGCTGTACAAAAATTATCTATTGATGAATTTGCCCCTCCCAGCCAGATCAATACCCACACCTTTGTGGAACAAGCCACTCAGACCCTACCTCAGCCTACTACTTGCAACGCTGAAACACAAACTTAGCCATGGGATGAGCAGGCAATTATAGAGAAATGGAAAAAAGAGTTTGTTGTTACACAGACCAAAAGCCTGCAGGAACACAGACAAATCTGGATAAATCATATCTACTCAAATTGGGAAGCTTTGGAGCAAACACGCCAAGAATCTCGTGCCCTTAAGAAACATAATAAATAACTAAAAGGTAGATTGCTCCTGATATTTGACTTGGCACAAAAGTTATTGGCTGCAAGGAAACCATCCTGCAATTACTCTTTATTCCTCATGGAGCGACTTACATGGTTTCAGATCAAATCAATCACAGAAGGAAGACCCCATGCAGTGTTAAATCCAACAGATTTTGTCAAAACCTTTGCAGAAGCCTCTGCTATGGATCAACACCTCCTCTGTGAGGCATATTTTCATAATGAGGCCATCCCTGAGAACCGACAGCTTAACCTTAACCCTCTTGTCGGTGACATCTAGATTCGGGCACTCACCTCCTTCCTCAACAATCAGATTATATGGAAGGATGACTTCCTAGCTGCCAAGCATAACGAGGATAACTGCCTTCTCTGGATAAGGCCAGAACCACAAAATGCAGCCACCTTTGTTACAGAGTATTGTCAGTTTTTAAAGAAACCAGGGATGACTCAACACATTCATCAATTACAGACATCAGTTCTTCAGGAGTGTCAACATTTCATTAAATCCACAGAGATTGCTTCCTTACAGGAAAATAACATTTTTTGGCAGCAATCTACTGGAAAAAGACAAGAACACAATCCCTTCAGCCCCACTAATCTTAAGATAGCAATCTCCAAGGTACCTAGGTACAACAAGTGTGTGCAGCAATGTGCTGAAAGCTAGATAGGGTACCAGTTCCATTTTCCTATCCTCTGGATGCTAATAGAGAAATATCAAGTCCATTATAAGTTTCCCAAGAAGGCCGAAACATCAGCTCGGCAAAGGTTACAATGTGTTCAAGGGCTCAGAGCTCCAACAAACATCACCTTCCACAACTACTTCTTGAGTAACTTGCATGCTCAGAGTCGGTATTCATATTCTGATTTAGAGTGAAGTTGCCTAAGGACATGCAACATTTTAAGTTGGGGGGGGATGTTAGGACCATATAATGTACCTTTTTGCTCACACTTTTTCTACCTTTACACCCTTGTTTCACTCACATTTAAACTCACATTATCACCTTACCCTATATTTCCGAAGGTATACAACGTCTCTTCTCTTTACTATATGTTTAATTTTCTTTGCATATAATTTTACATTACTCTCGTACTTAACCATTGATCAGAAATGTATAAGTGTTGAAACAGTTTGAACTGCAGATTAGCATTGAGGCCTGTTGCTGAAACAGTTAAAGCACGCAAACCCTATGATTGAAAAATTCTGTGGACTACAATGCTGAAACAACAACTCACACAGAATAAGTTGTTACACTCTCCGTGGTCTACGATGCTGAAACAACAACTCAGACAGAAGAAGCTACTACACTCTCCATGGTCAACGATGCTGAAACAGAAACTCACATAGAGAAGTTGTTACACAGTCCATGGTCTACGATGCTGAAACAACAACTCACATAGAAGAAGTTGTTACACCCTCTGTGGTCTACGATGTTGAAACAACAACACAAAACTGTTACATTGACCACAACAGCCGCACCTTGAGCTAGCATTAACCATTGTTGCTGCCTGAGACTAAGTTGCTGAAATAGTCATAATGCAAACCCAGTGGCTGAAACAGCCCTTGATTTGCAATGCTGAAACAACATACAACAATAGAAAAATAAAGAAGTTGTTACTCCAGCCGCAACAACAACACCTCACTTAGCACCTGTAATAGCATTCTGTTGCGGGAGACTAGGATATCCTATTCCAGTTTAGAAAGTCGAACTGACTAAGAATAGGACTCAGATGTACACCTGTAATTTGTGGATCAAATTGTATCGAAGGGATTCTCCTCTTTAAATAAGAGGAAATCATCATTAGAGAGGATCTTCTTTTAGCTAAAAAATAATTTACAGAGAAGGACGTGTTTTTACTTCAGATTGTAATATGATACAGTTGACAGATGAATAAAAGATTGTTCTGAGCATTTCTTTCTAGCTCCTGTCATTTTAGGGGAATCTTGTGAGAAGGGAGGGCCCACCTTCTTCACAAGATTCACCCATTAGATTTATAGTGTGTTAGTGTTATTTCTGTTCATGCCTTGATTAAATTTTGTTTTGCTGAAACACTACTTTATTGAACTCTGTTTTGCTGAAACACTATTTTACTGAACTCTGTCTTGCTGAAACTCTACTTTACTGATTGTTACATTGTTTTCATATGATTCATGCTTGGGTAACTATTAATCATTCTAGTTAGCAATCATTTTTGGTGAATTTATAAACACTTGATAATCGGGGACAGGTGCTGAAGATTTCTTCTTGGGGAATAGGGTCATGTTCTCTGTTAAGAGGTAGTTAGTCTTCAATGTGTGACAATCATTTCAATTAGCAATGAGTTCATAAAAGTGTGGTGATCAGAAACAGGTGTTGAAGATTCCTGCTTTGGGAATAGGGTCATGTTCTCTGGTTATAGAATAGTTGGTCTTTCCTTTTGCAGTGTCTTGAAAGACTTATTTTCCAATTTGTTATTTCCTTAATGTAATCCAGGATTCTTTGGACAATTGTTTCTTTAAACATTGAACTCTGCAATAGGTAGACTGCTTTCCTGTAATTCAAGTTCGAACTTCAGTTTGTTCAAGGCAAAGTGTGATTAATATGTTTTTACTACATCTCTAGGTTTCTTTTGAGATTGAGCATATATAGTGCGTGGTTACCTTTGAAATAAACAGACTTCCCTGGGTTGACAATTCATGTAGCACTTGATTGTTTAGTTAAATAAGCAATTATAGTGACCAACACCATCGAACTAATTTATGGTAATTGAATCGTTACATAAAGTCACTCGGACATGAATCTCCATAGAACAGTGTTGGGAATTTTATTTCCTCAACAAATTTTTCCTTGAATATTCCAAGTGGACATTGCCCCTCAATAGGTGCAATTTTGACAATCTTGTCTTGCAAGTCATGAATGTGTTGTGATTCAATGAATCCATGTACCAATGTCGCAACAGGTGTTTCATTCTTTGATTCATCACTTGTATCAAATTCACTACAAGTTTCGAGAGTCTATGCAAATCTATCATCCTCTTCTTCAAGAACATTGTTCCAGTTCTCATTTATACAAATGTTATGTTCTTTGTACAGGGCCCCGGAACACCATTATTTTAATGCTTTCATGACAACATGCACACACACTTTACCTGTCTGATATGCATTTTTGTATTGTGTTGTCCCTTGGCCAATTTTTGGGATAATCTTGGTCAGGTTGACCTATTTTGGGACTTCGACACCCTGTCAAAGGAGGAGCACACGACAAAGCAGAGATCAAGGGATCTCGGCCCACTTTTGGTCCTTTTTGGGTTTTTGGGAATATGTAACAGGAAAGGGATGTCGTCTCATGGGTTTATCCATGCTTAGGCCCACTTTTGTAATGCATAAATAGATATCTAGGCATCTATACAGGGAGATCAATAGATCGACATCTATGTGATGTAGGCTAAGTGCAAAGTCTGTGTGATTGAAGAACTACAAATTCTTTGTGCCTATGTAAGACTTGCAAAGCTAAGTGCAAGTCCTTGTAAGAAGTTGTGGAATACTGTGTGCTTGGATCTACTCGGGGAAGGAGGATCTAGCGAGCTGCACAGATCTCCCGTCCTAGGCGGAGTAAGGTTTTGGTGGCTCTTTGCTTGTAAATTGTTGCAAAGATAATAAAGAAGAAGAGTTGGTGGACGTAGCCCCAAGGTGGGGGTGAACCACTTAAATACTATGTGTTTTTCTTTGTGTATTGTCTTACTCTGTTTATGTCCTTATTTGATACATGCTTTGAGATGATTAGATAGATCTGCTTATGCTTAGCGCTAATGACAGAGGGAATGTTAGATCTGATATATATATGAATGTGCTCAGTGCTTGATCTATTGGATCTATTCCATTTATGTATGCTAAGTGATTAATACGTTAAGATTAGAGTAAATGTTGCGAAGATTTTTTCTATTAGAGAAGTGGATATTGACTACATATTAAGGAATTAACAGTGCTAAGTGATCTACTAGTTAGTATAATCACAGATCTATGTCTTAGCTAAGGTTGAAAACACCTGAGTCTCACAACCATCCCTGCCTCTACCTAGGGTGAGACTTCATTTGCTTCACAGGTGTTGTCGAAAGGGCCGGTAGTTAGGGTTTTGTTGGTGCGTTATTGTAGCATTGAACCCTGGGTTTTCCCCTGTGCCAACAAATGGTTATGTTGCCGAGACTGAAATTGTTGGCATAAGGGAAGACCCAAGGTTCAATGCTACAACAATGCACCAAAAAAACCCTAACTACCGGCCATTTTGGCAACACCTACGAAGCAGATGAAGTCTCACCCAAGGTAGAGGCAGGGGTGGTTGCGAGACTCAGGTGTCTATAACCTTTGTTGGGACACAGATTTGCGATTATACTAACCAGTAGAGCACTTAGCACCGTTAATTCCTTAATATGCAGTCAATATCCACTTCGCCAATAGAGAAGAGCTTCACAAAATTTACTCTAATCTCAATGTATTAAGCACTTAACATACATAAACGAATCAGATCCAATAGATCAAGCACTAATCACATGCATATATATATCAGACCTAACATTCCCTCCATCATTAGCACTTAGCATGATAAAATCTATCTAATCTTCTCAAAGCACTTATCAAATAAGGACATAAACATAGTAAGACAATGCACAAAGAAAAACAAACAGTATTTACGTGTTTCACCCCAACCCTGGGGCTACATACACCAAATATTCTTCTCTATTAGCTTCACAACTGGTTACAAGCATAGAGGATGCAAAACCTTATGCCACCTAGGACAGGAGATCTGTGCAACTTCCTAGATCCTCCTTCACCATGTAGATCCAAGCACACAGTCTTCCACAACTTCTTATAAGGACTTGCACTTAGCTCTGCAAGTATTACACCAGCACAAAGCATTTGCAGTCCTTCAATCACACAGACTTTTCACTTAGCCTACATCACATAGATGTTGATATATCGATCTCCCTCTATATATGCCTGATGATTAGATAGATTTTCTTATGCTTAGTGATAATGATGGAGGGAATGTTAGATCTGATATATATATGAATGTGCTCATTGCTTGATCTATTGGATCTGATCCATTTATGTATTCTAAGTGATTAATACATTGAGATTAGAGTAAATGTTCCGAAGCTCTGTTCTATTGGCGAAGTGAATATTGACTGCATATTAAGGAATTAACGGTGTTAAGTGTTCCACTAGTTAGTATAATCATAGATCTGTGTCCCAACGAAGGTTGCAGACACTTGAGTCTCGCAACTACCCCTGCCTCTACCTCGGGTGAGACTTCATCTTCTTCACAGGTGTTGCTGAAAGGGCCAATAGTTAGGGTTTTGTTGTTGTGTTGTTGTAGCATTGAACCCTGGGTCTGCCCCTATGCCAACAAATGGTTTGATTGTCGGGACTGAAATTGTGATTGCTGGGAACTAAGAAAGAATAAGATTTGTGAAAATGATTTGATCTGAAAACTATGAACACTCTATGCGTGGATCTGTTTCCCTAGTGCGCAACATTTTGCTCTATCCTTGAAGATTTGTGCCAAGAGGAACATTGGATCTAAAGAAAAGAGGTAAGATCTGTAGGCTTTGTGCTCTGATAAAGGTAATAATAGTGAAAAGTTTTATATCTGAAAGATTTGTTCTCTAAAAAAGTAAGATAAGTGGAAATTTTTGTTTCTAAAGTATGGATCTAGGTATGCTTGATAGATTTTGTCCTAGCTTGAAAACTAGGGTGCTAATAGATGAAAGAAGGTTTTATATGAATAGATCTGATAAGAATAGTGAAACATATGTTATACCTATGCATAGAAATAATGTTTGGAATAATAAGTGGATGTAGGAACCTAGAAAGAATTTTTTGCAAGTTAGCTACCATGATCTTGGCACGTAGTACAACAGAGGTTCGGAATCATTTAAAATAAAGAGAGGATTAACCCTCTATTACAGTTGCAGAAAACCAGGAGATATTGCTAAGGAATGCCCTGGAAGAAGACCTAGTTGTCTTTGTTGTAAATCTATGGACCATGAAGTGTTGGATTGCCCTAGAATAATTGCTAAGCTTGAAGGCATGAACCTGAATCAAGAAATCCCTAAGGAAAATCAAGAGACTATGGTAGACTCTAAAAAAGAATCAGAGAAAGTATTGCTACAGATGAAAGAAACCCTGAATGATCACCGACATGTCATCTTATCAAGGATATTCAAAGAGAAAGAATGCCTTGAAGCAAGAATGGGATACTTCGACATTGACTATGTTCTGGATGCGAAAACATAGGTGAATGTTATGAGAGAAAGAACTTGGGAACTTTTAGGTAAGCCTGCTATGATTCCATCACTAGGAGGAATAGGGATATTCATAGGAAAATTGGTGAACCTATGTGGGAAGCTCACTCAGATACCTATGAGTACTAATGGAACTTTGACAGAAGAAGATTTTGAGATTATTAAATTTATTGAGGACAACACCACATTTACCTTGTTATTAGAAAAACCTTGGATTGATAGAGATCAGGCCAGAAAAAAGGAAGAAGAAGAAGTCTTAGAGCAGGAGAAACAAGATTTAAGAGATTAGGAGAACATATTGAAGCTACTTAACACTAGGGACCCAGACGTCGAAGCTGCAAGAACACTAGAGGACTCACAGAAGACTGAAGTGCCTGTCCTAGATAAAGAAGAAGTATTACCTCTGAATCCTAGGAATGTATCTCAACAACACCAAGTGACTATGTCCAAGGAGGATAAGAATCAGAATGGGAAAAGGAATATCGAGAGGAAGCCCACTGGAAAGAAGGCTAGAAAGCTAAGAAATAAAAAGGCAAAGATTGAAAAATTACAGAAGGTTTCAGAGGGAACTTCGCAAGAGAAAAATTTGTCAAAATGGAGCTTCGTCAGAATCTCAGAACCATGAGATATGGCATTTCATCGTGGTGAAGCAATATAGTCGTTGGAGACTTTATAGCCTTTCGATCGATGCTTCGAATGAATAGGAAAATGTTTAAGGATCGTCACCAGACCATTGGACCACGCCATAAAGGACAGAGAAAGAGTTAATGAGGCTTCATATCCATTGCAAGCAAACCGTTAGAAAACTTCCTATTTAGTCCATCCCGCCATGCAACTAGAACACTTTTGCTACACTAAGAATTTAAGCCCATAGATTAAGTGAATTGTATACAGTGATCATTGTGCTCTTGTGTTTATTCTCGTGCAGTTTCTGAGTTAATTGTGACCTCGATAATTTTAATCTCAAGCGCGCATGTCCAACGAGCTCACCCCAGTCGAAGAATCCGTAATAGAATTACTCCTCGACTTGATGACTGAAAGAGTCATGTCAAATAGAGGATTCTCTACAGTTGTATAGGATACGCGCAGTCTGCACAAACCAAGACAAGATTGCAGCATTGAATTTTAGTGACTTCAACCTCGGTGATAGAAAGGTCTATAATATGCTTTCCCCTTACAACTACCTCACTAAGACAAAAGGAAAGAATTCATATTTTTTTTCCTTATTCATGGCCCCAGAATCTCACGCAGTCCACCCTACTGAACTTTATGAAGATTCCGCACTTCGGATGACACCAGGAGGTAAATGCATGTGTTAAGTTGTTACTATCATGCTATCATGGAGGATAATTGTGGTTGAACTATCACATAACTATGGATCTGACATTGGTCAATCAGATCACAGGCTTAAGTATGCAAGGCCCTAACCCACATGATTTTTACCCTGGTAAAACCACAGAGAGAGAATTAGTGCATAGGATCAAAGATACTTACTTAAATGTCGAGAATGGCACACGAGGCTACAAGGTAGCCTCTATCTAGAGTAATGAAGTGTGCCTAGCCTATCAATTAATTGCAGGAAAGTTAGTTTGCAAGAACTGACCCACCCAAGTTACTGGTTTCATAATGGAACGCACAGGGAAGTGCGCAAAAGGACATCAGATGAATTGGGGACAATACCTTGTAAGCCAACTAGAACATGACCGCAAGGAAGCACAAGACTAGGGATATGAGTTCCACTTCATTTGGATTCTCATCTTGAGCGCATTCACAACATGGGAGATGTCGGAAGGTGCGATCTTCTAGAACATCAATCCCTTTGAATCCCTGGCGACAAAGTTCAGTACCCTGTGGTACTTGAGAAATATGGCAAATCAGTGGCAGTCAAATGTTGTTTTCCATACATATTACAACCAGTTGAAACTAACCATCCAGTCTGAACCACGCATTGCCTCGACTACTCTCCATAGGTTTCATCCTTTGATGAAATTCAGTGTGGACCACCATTTCATCTATATCACAGTGTGCACAGATGATCACAAACAACAGCTGTAGTTATATTACAAGTTGACAGAAGAAGACATCGAAGAAATCACCAAGGACTGGTCGGCGAACCTCCTCATTCCAGCAAACCCTGCAAACCTCTCTAACATAGAAAGCCTATAAACTGTGCCGAATACACCAGGACCTAGCAAGATGAAGAAGAATGAAGAGGTTCACAAAGTAGAAAATAGATCTTTAAGTACTACTTCCATTTAACCAGACGAAGGAGATGATGGAAAAGAGGTACAAGGCACAGAGATTGCACAAAAGAAAGGTGAAGTACCACTGCCTAGGGACGAAGAGGACTCCTTGAAAAAAAGGAAGGGTTGTCCTCTAAAACCATCCTCTCGGAAGAAATATAGAACCCCTGTTACTATTATGTAGACTACCCTCACGTCAAATGATTTTAATTTCATCATTGTAGCCCTGAACGATGCTTCACTAGAGATAGTAGAGAAGTAGGAGGCTAAGCAGAAGAAGATGTATAATCGTATCAACATCAAGCTCCAAGGGGTGCAACAAGCACTACAATCTAGTCATCCAGTCTCCACTGCGCCTCTAACAGTAGGAGCACCATATCTAGGAGATGAGCTAGCTCAACTCCACCAGATTGCTGATACGGTCGAAGCTCGCCTTCGACAAGCTCAAGAAGAAAGAGCGCAAGCCACCCAGGCTTTGACACAGGTATAGGGAGTACTTTTTGAGCAGTGCAGTGCTACCAAATGAGAAAAGCCTTCTCTTCAAGCACAATAGGACAAAGAGAAAGTAGAGCTACAACAAAGTAAGGAACATTTTCTCACAGAGAAGCTCGAAGTAAAGGAACTGGTCAACAAAGCACTTCGCTCTGTGACAATAGTGTAACTAAAGATTGAGGAGCGAGTTCCATAATAGTTGGCACAACTTGAAGAAGTAATCCAGAAGCTCCAACAGCGCATCACAGATCTAGAGCTCTGCACTATGCCTGAGACCCCTCAAGAGATAAGAGATCAATGAGAAGCAACTGCTCACCGCGTAGTTTATAGATTGAAAGATATTACCCTGGAATGCAAGTAGCTTAGTAACCACAACACCCATACATACAAGAACCTCACTGAAAACCCAGAGCTCTAGCGATTGGATTCGTAGCTCCAGGAAGTGAAGCAGCACGCACGCACATTACAGGCACAGCTGAAAGCCTTGTCACTAGTAGAAAGAATGGAGAGTTCTCAAGAGAAACGTACCACCCAACAACAGATCCATATGCTTCAGAGAAAGTTTATGGAAGTAACTAAATGAATTCAACCCGTGCAAGATAAGGCATGCCTATTGTTTATAGAAGTCGAGAGCCAAGGAGAAGAGCTAGAAAAGGTTGACATCGTAGTAGAGCAGCACCTAGAAGGGATAGTAAATGATGCAGTGATCAAGGAGTTCAATGAGTAAGAGGCCATAGCAAAGAAGCAAGTTGATTCAGCTCGAGCCAATCTCGAGGCCTTCGAAGAAGAATTGATCAAATCATAGTGACTCGAGATGAGTCACAAGTGAGTGTTGGAGGCTTGCTGGCCCTTGACCAAGTTTTGGGATAATCTTGGTCAGGTTGACGTATTTTGGGACTTCGACAGCCTATCGAAGGAGGAGCGCATGATGAAGCAGAGATCACAGGATCTCCACCCACTTTTGGTCCTTTTTGTGTTTTTGGTAATATGTAACGGTAAAGATATGTCGACCCGTGGGTTTACCCATGCTTAGGCCCACTTTTGTAATGTATAAATAAATATCTAGGCATCTATAGAGGGAGATCGATAGATCGACATGTATGTGATGTAGGCTAAGTGTAAAGTCTATGTGATTGAAGGACTATAAATGTTTTTTTCTTGTGTATGACTTGCAGAGCTAAGTGCAAGTCCTTGTACAAAGTTGTGGAAGACTGTGTGCTTGATTATACTCGGAGAAGGAGGATCTAGCAAGATGCACAGATCTCCTATCTTAGGTAGAGTAAGGTTTTGGTGGCTTTATGCATGTAAAATGTTTCGAAGCTAATAAATAAGAATAGTTGGTGGACATAGCCCCAGGGTGGGGGTGAACCATGTAAATACTGTGTGTTTTTCTTTGTGCATTGTCTTACTGTTCTTATGTCATTATTTGCTAAGTACTTTGAGATGATTAGATAGATATTATTATGCTTAGTGCTAATGATGGAGCGAATGTTAGATCTGATATATATATGAATGTGAACAGTTCTTGATCTATTATATTTGATCCATGTATGTATGCTAAGTGATTAATATGTTGAGATTAGAGTAAATGTTGTGAAGCTCTTCTCTATTGGTGAAGTGGATATTGACTACATATTAAGGAATTAACGGTGCTAAGTGATCTAGTAGTTAGTATAATAACAGATATGTGTCTCGGCTAAGGTTGCAGACACCTGTGTCTCGCAACCACCCCTTCCTCTAGGACCTTGACCAAGTTTTGGGATAATCTTGGTCAGGTTGACCTATTTTGGGACTTCGACATCCTGTCGATGGAGGAGCGCACAATGAAGTGGAGATCGCAGGATCTAGGCACACTTTTGGTCCTTTTTAGGTTTTGGGGAATATTTAATGGGAAAGGAATGTTGGCCCATGGGTTTACCCACACGCTTAGGCCCACTTTTGTAATGTATAAATAGATATCTAGGCATCTATAGAGGGAGATCAATAGATTGACATCTATGTGATGTAGTCTAAGTGAAAAGTCTGTGTTATTAAAGGACTGCAAATGCTTTGTGCCTGTGTAAGACTTGCAGAGCTAAGTGCAAGTCCTTGTAAGAAGTTGTGGAATACAAAACTACTTGGATATACTCGAGGAAGGAGGATCTAACGAGTTGCGCATATCTCTTGTCGTAGGTGGAGTAAGGTTCTGGTGGTTCTATTCTTGTAACATGTTGCGAAGATAATAAATAAGAAGAGTTGGTGGACATAGCCCCAGGGTGGGGGTGAACCATGTAAATACTATGTGTTTTTCTTTGTGCATTGTCTTACTGTGTTTATGTCCTTATTTGCTAATTTCTTTGAGATGATTAGATAGATATTCTTATGCTTAGTGCTAATGATGGAGGGAATGTTGGATCTGATATATATATGAATACGCTCAGTGTTTGATCTATTGGATCTGATCCGTTTATGTATGCTAAGTGCTTAATACGTTGAGATTAGAGTAAATGCTGCAAAGCTCTATTCTATTGGCAAAGTGGATATTGACTACATATTAAGGAATTAATAGTGCTAAGTGCTCTACTAGTTAGTATAATCACAGATATGTGTCCCGGCTAAAGTTGCAAACACCTGAATCTTGCAACCACCCCTGCTTCTACCTTGGGTGAGACATCATCTTCTTCACAGGTGTTACCGAAAGGGCTAGTAGTTACGATTTTGTTGGTGCACTATTGTAGCATTGAACCCTGGGTCTGCCCCTGGAATAGGGTTATTCATAGGAAAATTGGTAAACCTATGTGGGAAACTCACTCAGATACCTATGAGTGCTAATGGAACTTCGACAGAAGAATATTTTGAGATTATTAAATTTATTGAGGACAACACCTCATTTACCATGTTACTGGGAAAACCTTGGATTTATAGAGATCGGGTCAGAAAAAAGGAAGAAGAAGAAGTCTTAGAGTAGGAGAAACAAGAGTTAACAGATTTCATGACTAGGAGTATCACGCACTTGATTGAAGAGTAGAAGAACAGATCAAAGATACTTAACACTAGGGACCCAGACGTCGAAGCTGCAAGAACACCAGAGGACTTGCAGAAGATTAAAGTGCATGTCCCAGATAAAGAAGAAGTATTACCTCTAAATTCTAGGAATGTCTCTCAACAATACGAAGTGACTATGTCCAAGTAGGATAAGAATCAGAATGGGAAAAGGAATATCGAGATGAAGCTCACTAGAAAAGGCTAGAAAGCTTAGCAAGAAGAAGGCTAAGATTGAAAAATTATAGAAGGTTCCAGAGGGAACTTCGTAGGAGAAATTTTTTTCAAAGTGGAGCTTCATCGAGATCTTAGAACAACGACATATGGCACTTCGCCGTGGCGAAGAAGTTGGGCCTTTGGAGAGTTTATAGTTTTTCGATTGATGCTTCGAATGAATAGGAAAATGTTTAAGGATCATCACCAGACCATTGGACCGCGCCATAACGGACATAACAAGAGTTAATGAGGCTTCGTATCCATTGCAAGCAAACCATTAGAAAACCTTTTATTTAGTCTGTTGCGCCATGCAATGAGAACACTTTTGATACGCTGAGAATTTAAGACCGCATATAAAGTGAATTGTATATAGTGTTTATTATGTTTATTAAGTGAATTGATATTCTCGTGCAATGTCCGAGTTAATTGTGACCCCAATAATTTTAATCTCGAACGCGCATGTCCAACAAGCTCATCGCAGTCAAATAATAAGTAATAGAAGTACTCCTCGACTTGATGATTGAAAGAGTCATGTCGGAGAGAGGATTATCTATGGGTGTACAGACTTCATCCATGAGAATGGTGCAAGCATCCCCATCCACAGCTCAATCTAGACCGTCACGACCAACTGATGAAAAGAGAACTCACCACAGGGATGATCTTGTGAACACTAAACTGAACTCGAGCATCCTAACTACCTATATTCCACCCTGGAGTGGAGAGATGAATAGAGATAGTGTGCCCAAAGACTTTGAGTACACTTTGGTCACGACATACCTCCCGAAGGGGATACATGCAGTCTGCGTAGACCAAGACAAGATTGCATCATTGAATTTTAGTGACTTCAACCTCGGGGATAGGAAGGTCTATAATATGCTCACCCCTTACAGATACCTCACTAAGACAAAAGGAAATAATTCGAAAATGGTTCCTCAGTCATGGACCGAGAACCTCTTGCAGTCCACCCTACTAAACGTTATGAACATTCCACACTTCGGACGACACCAGGAAGTAAATGCATGTGTTAAGGTGTTGTTATCATGCTATCATGGAGGATATTTGTGGTTGAACCATCGCATAACAGTGGATCCAACGTTGATCAATCAGATCACAGGCTTAAGTATGCAAGGCCCTGACCCATAGGATTTTTACCCTAGCAAAACCACAGACAGAGCATTAGCATAGAGGATAAAAGAGACTTATGGAGATGTTGAGAAGGGCACGCGAGGCTACAAGGTAGCCTCTATCCATAGCAGCAAAGTGCATCTAGACTGTCAATTAATCACAAGAAAGTTAGTTCTCAAGCACCGACCCACCCAAGTTACTGGTTTCATAGTGGAACTTGCAGGGAAGTGCATAGAAGGACTTCAAATGAATTGGGAAAAGTACCTTGTAAACCAGCTAGATCTTGATTGCATGGAAGTGCAGGACCAAGGATATGAGTTCCACTTCAGTTGGCTTCTCATCCTGATCACATTCGTAGCATGGGAGATGTCAGAAGGTGTGATATTCCTGGACATCGATCCCTTGGAACCCCTGGCTGCGAAGTTCAGTACCCTGTGGTACTCGAGAAATATGGAAAAAAATGGCAGTCAAATGATGTTTTCCATACATATTACAACTAGTTGAAGCTATCCATCCAGTCTGAACCACGCATGACCCTGAATACTCTCCACAGGTTTCAGCCTTTGATGAAATTTACCGTGGATTGTCATTTCACCTATATTACAGTGCGTGTAGATGAGCACAAACAACAGTTGCGGTGATATTACAAGTTGACAGAAGAAGACATCAAAGAAATCACCAAGGACTAGTTGGTAGACCTCCTCATTCCAACAAACCCTGTAGACCTCTCCGACATAAAAAGCCTAAAAACTGTATCGGATACACCAAGAACTAGCAAGACGAAGAATACTAAAGAGGTACACAAAGTAGATAGCAGATTTGTAAGGACTTCATCCATTTCACCAGATGAAGGAGATGGTGGAGAAGAGGTAGAAGGCACAAAGACTGCACAGAAGAAAGAAAAAGTACCACTGCCTAGGGATGAAGAGGATTCCTAAAAAAAAGGAAGGGTTCGCCTTCGAAACCCTCCTCCTGGAAGAAATCTAGAACCCCTGTTACTAAGATGCAGACTACCCACACATTAGATGATTTAAATTTCATCATTGCAACCCTCAATGATGCTTCGTTGGAGACAATACAGAAGTAAGAAGATAAGCAGGAGAAGATGTATAATTGTATCTATATCGATCTCCAAGGGGGGCAACAAGAACTACAATCTAGTTGCGCAATCTCCACTGCACCTCTGACAGTAGGAAGACCATAACTGGGAGATGAGCCAGCTCAAATCCACTGTATTGTTGATACAGTTGAAGATCACCTTCGACGAGCTCAAGAAGAAACAACACAAGCCACCTATGATTTGACACAAGTACAGGGAGTACTTGTCGAGTAGCATAGTGTTGTTGAAAAAGAAAATATTTCTCTTCAAGCACAGTGGGACACAGAGAAAGTAGAGCTACAACAAAGCAAGGAACAGTTGCTCATAGAGAAAGTAGAGTTACAACAAAGCAAGGAACAATTGCTCACAGAGTAGCTCGAAGTAAAAGAACTGGTCAACAGAGCAATTCGATCTGTGACAGTAGTAGAAGTAAAGACCGAGGAGCGAGTTCCATAGTAGGTGGCACAACTTGAAGAAGTAATCCAGAAGCTCCAGCTGCACATCGTAGATATAGAGCTGTACATTGTGCCTGAGACCCCTTAAGAGATAAGAGACCAACGAGAAGCAATTGTTGATAGTGTATTTTAAAGATTGAAATCTCTTGCCCTAGAATGCAAGAAGCTTAGTAACCACAGTGCCCAGACATACAAGAACCTCACTAAAAACCCACATCTCCAGGCATTGGATTCATAGCTCCACGAAGTGAAGCAACACGCAGACACATTACAGGCGCAGCTGAAAGCCCTGTCACCCATAGAAAGAATGAATACGTCTAAAGAGAAATGTATCGCCCAACAACAGATCCATATGCTTCAGATAAAGGTTATGGAAGTAACTAAATGAATTCAACCTGTGCAAGATAAGGCATGCCTATTATTTACAGAAGTCGAGAGCCAAGTAGTAGAGAAATGCCTAGAAGGGCTAGTAAACGATGTAGTGATCGAGGAGTTCATTCAGCAAGAGGCCACAACAAAGAAGAAAGTTGAAGTAGCTCAAGCCAATCTCGAGGCCTTCAAAGTAGAATTGATCAGACCAGAGTGACTCAGGATGAGTCACAAGTGAGTGTTGGGGGCATGTTGGCCCTTGACCAAGTTTTGGGATAATCTTGGTCAGGTTGACCTATTTTGGGACTTGGGCAACCTGTCAAAGGAGGAGCACATGATGAAGTGGAGGTCGTGGGATCTTGGCCCACTTTTGGTCCATTTTGGTTTTTTGGGAATATGTAACAGGAAAGGGATGTCGGCCTGTGGGTTTACCCACGCTTAGGATAACTTTTGTAATGTATAAATATATATCTAGGCATCTATAGAGGGAGACCGATAGATCGACATCTATGTGATGTAGGCTAAGTTCAAATTCTGTGTGATTGAAGGACTATAAATGCTTTGTTCCTGTGTAAGACTTGCAAAGCTAAGTACAAGTCCTTGTAAGAAGTTGTGGAAGACTGTGTGCCTGGACTGACTTGGGGAACAAGGATCTGGCGAGGTGCGCAGATATCTTGTACTAGGTAGAGTAAGGTTTTGGTGGCTCTGTTCTTGTAACCTGTTGTGAAGATAATAAAGAATAAGATTTGGTAGACGTAGCCCCAGGGTGGGGCCGAACCACATAAATACTGTGTGTTTTTCTTTGTGCATTGTCTTACTTTGTTTATGTCCTTATTTGCTAAGTTATTTAAGATGATTAGATAAATATTCTTATGCTTAGTGCTTGATCTATTCAATCTGATCCATTTATGTATGCTATGTTCTTAATACGTTGAGATTAGAGTAAATGTTGTGAATATCTGTTCTATTGGCGAAGTGGATATTGACTACATATTAAGGAATTAACGGTGCTAAGTTCTCTAATAGTTAGTATAATTATAGATATGTGTCCCAGATAAGGTTGTAGACACCTGAGTCTCGCAACCACCCCTGCCTCTACCTCGGGTGAGACTTCACCTGCTTCGTAGGTGTTGCCGAAAGGGCCGGTAGTTAGAGTTTTGTTGGTGCGATGTTGTAGCATTGAACCCTGGGTTTGCCCTTATGCAAACATATTGTAAGTGTCTTTTGAGAGCCACAACAATTATCATTGTATTTCTAATGAATTTTGGCAAGTCCTTTTGCACAACATCTAGTTGGATAGGCATAGTAATAATTGATCCTGTTAAGCCCATTTAGGGTCATTTATAGCCCCAGGGTCTGATTTGTGCAAATGAAATTCGTAGAGAAACAAGTCTCTCTTCAAGTTCTGTAAGTGCACTTACATCTAGAAGTGGTGTATTACATCTTATTTGTTCATGGGTTGCAAACTGTGGCAGTTTTCCATTTTCAAGTGACTATTTGTATGAAAGACAAATTTTTCCACTAGAAAATGTTTTATCATTTATTGTCAAGCGAATGTATTCTTCTTCCAAAGCATGTGTGAAAGAATTAGTGTTTTTTACAAAATTCAATTGATCGCAAATTGCACATGCAATGAAAGGAGTGTCTTTGATTTGTTTCATATATGTATGTCTTGCATCTTTCTTCCATAGGGAGGTATGCATAGAAAGTGTTTGCTTGTTTTCATTGGTAGTAGTGCATGGTGTTTTTTCTAGCCCACAAAATGTGATTTTTTCCTCTCGGATAGTGCCATGACCATTGTGGGCTATGTGACCATACCTGTTTTTGTTGTGTTGTGCACAAACAATTTTTTTTATGTTTTGATATGTCAATTTCTCTCTAGAAGGAAGTGTAGTAATGTATTTTTTTCTCTCACATATGGCCTTTTTCAAGTTGTGATAACTTATTCTATGTTTCTTGTTCAAGGCTAGGATGACCTCATGGAAACTAGAATGAGTTTAGTTCTGATTAAATAGCATGTGACACTTATGCATATTCAATGTAGTTTGGTTTCCATTGACACTGGACCCTGAACCGACAGTATTTCCTATACTACCAATGTATTTTTTTCTCTCAAGTATGAACTTTTTCAAGTTGTGATAAGTTAGACTATGTTTTTTGTTTAAGACCTGTATGGCCTCATCACAACTTGGACAAATTTCACGTATGACCTTTTTTATGTTGTCATAAGTTAGTCTAGGTTTTTTGTTTAAGCCCCGTATGGCCTCATCGCAACTGGGACGAGTTTCATTCTCATTAAATATCATGCTATGCATATGCAAATTCGATGCAGTTTGGGTGGCATGGACAGTGGACCCTGACCCAGTGGTATTTCCCATCAAAGGTTGATAATGGATATGTGTTTTATATGTTTTCAACGAGATGATATCAATTGTTTGATGGTAATTTGAATCAATAGACCAGGAATGGACAGTGTCATCTGGCAGGGCCAACCAGACTTGGATATTTACTCTGAACATGATATATAACCATTGCAAACAAAATCTTCCACCCTCTACATTTCCTTTTTCATATGGCAGTGCCATGTTTACAACGTATTCTTGCCAACTTCCAATTGCTGATATATTTTCTAGAAGATATGGCAAAAGGTGTTGATGGAAGCAACTAAAAGAATATTTGTTGCCACCTATAATTGCATTGCAAAAATATTGTACACTGTAAATCCACAGCAACTGCACATCGAACTCTGTTTCTACCAAATAGCAAATTACATTGAACATACTATCTCCACAACTAGATGTAACAGTTATTGTTATCTGCACACCATGGCAGTGTATACAATGCATAATCCATTTCCATTGTGATTCAAAGTCTTTTCAAATGAGGTAAAAATAAATATGAGGTCCTCCAAGATTGCATATGGATAGTTTTCTATACAATAGTCATTCATAAGGACCACTGACAGGATTGGCATCATGGAACAAGATGGAATATGGATCGGTAGATGCAATTTTGTTGAATAGTAGATATCTTGTTTTTCTTTTCAATGACCATATTCCAATTGATATATTGAGCCACTTAGACAACCACTGTATACAAAATGTATCTCCCCAAAGTCCCCTCTCATGTGCAGGCGAAATTGCAGATGCAGACAACCACATCTTTGAAAAATACATAGTGACATCATGTATTCCATGCAACTGCAAAAGAAAGTAAGAGGCAAATTTGTATTCATATGACTCCAATGCCTCATCATCTCCATTTTTTAAATAGCCCAATAAATAATCTATCAATCCATTGCGCAGGTCGACCGAGGAATAACAAAAATGCAATAGAACCTAAAAGACATCGAAAAGGAAATCTCCTACAGTATATGAGAATATATCCAATCTAGAAAGTCCATTGCTATGCAATACCTTATCGTTGTTGTCATGTACAATGGAGTCTGTATCTATCTCATAGGAATCAACATTTGTTACTTGTTTCATCTCTTAAACTGCGATTTTCAAGTTGTTTCTTAGCTATTTTCAATTTATATGAAAATAGAGAAAAGAAAAAAAAAAGGAAAAACAAAAAAAAGACAAATAGAAAATTACAAGTGCAGAACTGCGTACCAATCCCGCTATGTATCCTTCAACCTTCTTTTTGAAAAATTCAATCCCCCTACTTGCCACAACACATGACAAGAAAACAAACATACAGTGAACAGTGAACCAAACAGAAGAGACAACATAAATAAATAGAACTATAAATTTGTTGAGCTAAGAGACTGAGTATTCAAGGTATATCATTTTTGAACCTATTCATGGTGTGCATCCTACAAAATTCTCAAAGGCAGAAGATTCTCTGCAAGACAGAAAGGACATGAGAATAAAAGAATTCCCTGTCACAAGACCCTGATAGATGGCTGCCCCCTTGTGACAACTTCAAATTTGTTTTCTAAACCCCTTTGCATTGCTATTTTGGAAATAGCTATGGCATGATATCCATGACATGGAAGTTGGCATATGTGATTAGAAGGGAACAACATAGAAAAAATGCACAAAATGCATGGTTTCGAGGAACATAAAATAAGAGGAGAAAATCCAGTTTTCTTTTTTATATGTCACCATGGCTATGAACAAGGAAAAGAACACAGAAAAGATTTTGGTCGCAACAACCACACAGAAAGATGTTCTACAACATAATTTCAAGGCATACACTCCTACTATTGAAAATTCTTTCTTGCAAGGTGCAAACAACAAGAAGAAAAAAGGAATAGAAATGAAATGATGTTACAAAAACTTACCCGTCAATGATGAATGACAGAAGTGCAGCTCCAAAACTTGAAAACCGCAACAACATGTCCGACAACTTGCAAAGTTGAAGAACAACAAACTAGTGAACAACCATGAAGAGGTCCAATTGCAACTGCAGCTATAGCACCTCAACTTTCAAAATTTGAATCAAACAACAAAAAACAACATCGAACGAACCAACGAACAAGAATCAACCAGTGAACTAGTAATGCTGCTAAAGAACAATATTGCCCAATTTCACTGCAGACAACACTGTATCAAAAAATGGAATGAAACTGTATCGTAACACATCTGCACAATAAACATTTAAGGCTGCAAGGCTTGTTATCTAAACACTTAAGACTGTCAAAACCGTCAAAGAGCGTCGCCTTGTGCAAACATTTAAGAAAGAATGCAGTGTGGCAAGCTTGTTTACGTACGCAACAATGACAAAGACTCTCGAAGTACACAACAATAAAGAAAAATCAAACATAATAGTAGTAATAAAAAAAATAAAAATAATAACACTAACACGTAAGAAGTCAAATCTATTATCCAACGAGATCATGACACATATATTTTTTTATTATATAAATAATAAAAAATAATGTTTTTAGTTTTGTAGCTCGAAGAATAAAAATTATGCAAAAATTTGTAGTCAAATGAAAAAATAATATAAAGTCAACGAATTCTAAATCGCTATAAACTTTGGATATCTAAACATTTCAATATGAATAGTACAAATTCAAAAAGTACCATAGATGATAAAAAAAATTGATATGACAACATATCATTCATTGGGAATAGTGAAGCTCACAATAAGACCTCAAATCTATTATCTAATGAGATCATCACATATATGGGTTTTTTATTATATAAATAATAAAAAATAATGTTTTTAGTTCTGTAGTTCGAACAATAGAAATTATGCAAAAATTTGTAGTCAAACGGAAAATTAATATAAAGTCAACGAATTTTCAATCGCTATAAACTTTGGATATCTAAACATTTCAGTATGAATAGCACAAATTCAAAAAGAATCGTAGATGATACAAACTTTGGATATGGCAACATATAATTCATTGGGAATAGAGAAGCTAGCAATAAGACCTCAAATCTATTATCCAATCAGATCAAGACACATATGGGTTTTTTTATTATATAAAAAATAATGTTTTTAGTTTTTTAGTTCGAACAATAGAATGTATGCAAAAATTTGTAGTCAAATAACAAACTAATATCAAGTCAACGAATTATCGATCACTATAGTCCCTCTACGCCTTCGACAGGGGCTAATAATGATATTGTCACTTAATAAATTAATAATGCTTCATAGAATAAAAAAATTATTTTTTTCCCATGATATTGTCACTTAATAAATTAATAATGCTTTGTACAATAAAAAATGAAAATTTTCCCATTCTCATTATGCATAGTGCTTGGTTTTTTGTTCAATTTTTCTAAGCATGTAATGTTTGATTTCTTTCTATTTCATTATTAGTTACGTTGAGTTGTAATTTAATAATAATAATTTAAATTTAAGGTTGTAATTTAGTTAAACACTAAATTGATGTATTAGATTCCTTTGTTTGAGGTTGAGGGATATAAGTTTCTCTTTACATAGTGATTTGATTTCTTAACTTTACACAGATGTACATACCATATCCTTATTAAGCAACTATGCACTACATCAAGTATCATTAATTCTTACTTCATTTAATATATTAATTAATGTTTCCAACTTGTAGCATTATAAAAAAAAAAATCCCCTTTTTATTTTTTGAAGTTATTGGTCATCTTAAATTGAAAT
>JZKD02S1672742.1:584327-614901 GCA_000966675.3 Picea glauca
TGATCAATAATAAACAATTTTACAAATAAAGCTAGGGGTTAAATAATATAAATTATATATATATTTTATTGTTGAGGGATAAGTATTTTCTAAATTGTATCTATTGTTTATCCAATTTTTAGAGTATTTAAATTGGGTTATTTAAAATCTTTCTAAATGCGTTAAAATTATTAGGTTGAAAGGCATATACCTATTGGTAATGGGTACAATTAATCACTTTTTAATCTAAAATTCTAATATGATGGCTAACAATTGAATATCCTCGCATACGTCATCTCAAATCAAAGAATTTGATTTACTCTTCATAACTTCTTATTATTTTTGAATGGATCTATTAAAGTGTTTACTTTTTAACATTTACCTAATCATATTAAGAAATTATTGTAAAACTATATGATTGCCACGTTTAAATGATTAACCTTTGAGATTACCACGTTTGGATTTCCTCAACTATCTAAACATTCTAATTTTTTTGGTTGTCCGCATTTCATTTTCTGACTTTCCTCTGCTGTCCGCGCGTTTCATTTTCTGGCTATCCACATGTTTCATTTTCTAGCTGTACACGCATTTCATATTGGTTATTGGGGTTAGAGTCATTGTTCTTGCAGCTGCGGTGGTTTTAATTTGATTTCTCCCTTTCAGAATTAGACCAGTCAGGTGGAATTATGTACAGCATTCCTGATGTGATGGCGAGGAAATTTTCGTTCAACGAAATCCGGACGCTCACAAATAGTTTTGGCAAAGTGTTGGGATCGGGTGGGTTCGGAACAATGTACGAGGGCGAGCTTGAAGATGGGATGATGGTAGATGTCAAGAGACTGGAGGCAAGGAGCGAAGGAATTTTACGCAGAGGTTGGGATAATGGGCATAGTCCATCACTGGAATCCGGTGCAACTGCTCGGTTTCTGCCCGTAGGGATTACACAAGATTCTCATTTACGAGCACATGTGCAACGACTCCTTGGACCAATGGGTCTTCGACGATAGTAAAGTAAGGTTCTTGACTTGACCCATTAGGTTCAATATTGTATTGGGGACCGCCCGTAGCCTGGCCTACTTACATTAGGAATGTAAGTTATAAGATCATTCTAATTAAGCAATTTGTAATCGATTTTGATGTGATCCCTGTTTGTCCTATTCACAGTATTTCAATGGACAGGGTTGCCAACAATTTATAATCGATTTTGGATCCCTTTTTATCTTCATATTCTTCATTTCATCCTACTAGCCGTAAACCTTTCAGCGTTTACCAGCAGCGAGTTAAGTGTTGTTCTAGTATTTGGGATACCAGAAAATGAGTCAGCGTTCGTGGCCCACATATAAACGTCAAACGTATTCAACATCATGTTCTCAATCTTTTTAAAATTTGGTTGGGCTCTCGTATGCATATGGTCATCGATATTAGGTTGTGTGTGGAGGGGGACGTTTTGTGTGAATATGTTAGAGTGATGACGTATCGATGTCATTCAAACCACAGTGTCTTAATCTGAACTCAATTCAAGCTCAATTCAATCACCTTTTTTGAAATTGAAGAAAAAGGTGAGTTTGATTTTCATCAAATGTAGTTTTTTTTTTGAAATTAAAAAAAAAAGAAACATTGTTATAGGTATGGGTATATTGTTTATTGGTTTTTTAATAATAATGTTAAATATAATTTTTTAATTAAATTTTAGGGTTAAGCCGTTTGTAAATGGAAAACTTAAGGGCATTGAAAGTTATTGACCTGGAAAATTTAAATTGGAAGGGTCTATCCACATCTCTCACATATACAATCTCTTTAATTTAGCAATTAAGTAGGGTTTCCCTAAACCCTGGATGCAAAACCTCATTGTTCATTTTGGAAAAGAAGATTACCCTATGGCTAGAAAGTCATGGTAAAAGAGATATAGGCCAGGCCGGATTTAGGAGATAGCATTCAATTGTGGACCATATTCTTACCTTTAGGATCATTGTTAAGGAGTTTCACAATACTAAAACCAATCTTTTTTGTTGTTTTGTTAACTTTATAAAATCTTTTGACATGATTCCCACAAAAAACCTTTTGGGTAGGTTGGAAACGATAAAAGTGTCTTTTGATTTGAGGGTTGTTGCAATAATATTGTATGAGAACGTTATTGCCAAGTTTAAGAATATTGAGGGTTGGTCGAAAAAAAATCACTAAAATATTGGAGTCAAGCAAGGTTGTCCCTTGTATCCTACCCTTTTTGGCATATACATTAACAAGTTAGAAGATTGTTTGGAAGAAGCATGTTGTGTTGGCCCTACTCTCATTGGTATAATAGTCAATCTTCTTCTTTATGTTGATGATATCGTTCTTATGGTGAGGCATCCCACAATCTTGGAAAGAAACTAAGAATCCTCAAGGATTTTGGCTCCAATATCGGTATGACTGTCAATACTAACAAGAATAAGTTCATGATCTTTAAATCCAACAAGACCACTTATGATACCTTCATATATGACAACAAAAACTTGGAGGAAGTGACCTCATACAAGTATCATGGAAACTGTAACACCCCATATTTTGACCTTAGACAGTTAGAACTTTGATTTTTCTCATTTTAGTAACTCATTTCTTAGTAAGTTTTTGGATTTAGTTAGACTGATATGGACATTTCAGATGTGTATATATGGGCCTATTTATGTGTTGCATAATGTTATTTTTATTGTTATATGTCCATAATGATGATAGTCAAAAGAATCGCTCAAACATGCAAATTTAAATATGGACATTTGGTGCATGGATATCAGTTCAAGTTATGTTGTGAATAGACAACATATGCAAGGCATGATAAAAGAAAACACACATTTCCTAATTGAACACCAATACACATATGAATTCTTATATGTAATTTTGATGTGTATGCATGGATATGAGTTATTGGTGAACTAACCTACAGGTTGATGAGCTATGTGATAGACAAATGAATATAGTCCTGAGTAACTTAGATGTCATAGACATCAAGAAGATAGCATATGATACAAGTTGTACTTATTAATTAATTTATGTTTAGAAATATTGTTATGATCCATGGTAAGTGTGGTTTTGACAGGACACACAACTTGCTCAGAGTGGTTGTTTTATGACGTGAATCTAAGAATAGTAGTTGCACAGTATGGCTTGATGTAGGGTGTTGACCCTAGTTCTATAAGGAGGGGTGGAGGTATTGCCCACCATTTATCCTCTAAAACCTAGAGTCGTGGGAGGGTTGTGTGAAGTCACGCTCCCCTAGACGTGTGATCGCGACTGCTATTTGTCTGTTGGGGAAGCTTGGTCGAGATGTATGATACTTCCACTTACGAGTTCTATCTGGAGTTAGGTCAATATAGTTTATGATCCAACTTAGTCCAATAGAGGAAAGGATATGATGGAAGATGGAAGTAGGTTAGGAAGGAAAGGTGCTTCGATGTTAGTTGAGAATATTGATTGGGGATTAGAGATGCCACTATTGTTTACTCACTTGGTTCCTTCCATGTTTAAAACCCTCATTTGATTTCCTATTGATACTTTAAGTGTGATAATGAGTTTATGAATTGGTGTAATTTTGTTTGTTAAGATTATTAAATGATGCATTACTTGATATAATGTCCTACATGTCTTGATGTGGTCATATATGAACTATGCACTAGAGGTAGTGGTTGTTTACCATTAGTACATGCATGAGATATGTGTATGCTAGCTTGTCTACCATTAGGTAGTGGTTGTTTACCATTGGTCTCATAAATTAAATAAGCATGGTAGGTTGTTATGTACATTTTGGGGAAAATTGACAAATTGCATTTATTAGCTAGCATTAAAAGAAAGACTTTGCATTTTATTTATTGTTGTTTAATACAAGTTATTTATATTTTAGTTTTATTTTAATCTTTTCCAAAAAATCTAGATAAGGGATGTTGATGGATAATAATGAGGATGGTTGAGGAGACTTGGGGAAGAGCGTATCGAAACTTGATAAATAGCGAGGAGAAGCGGTGAGGAAAAGGAGAATTGGGAGGTTTGAGCATGATGAGAGGTTGTGAAATTCTCAAAAGATATAATTCTTGTGGTAGTCTTGTTAGAGCACATGTGCTTTGTTGTTCTTGGAGTCACAAGCACAAAGGGCCAAGAAACTTAAAGGCTTCTTAGATCTAGGAAGCCAACTAGGCTCCTAGTTGGATGGGAGGATTATGTTGTTTCCCTCTAGGCAAGTGGGAAAATAAAATGGGAAAATAATGCTTGGAATAAATCTCCTACTACTAGAAGAACTAAATTACAACTGATGAGCTTCAACAAACCATGGAGGAGGTATTTTTCAATGTTATTTTGTTATACATTTATTTTAAGTTTTAAATCTTAGAGTTAACATATTACTAAATTCATCATATTATTAATATCATTGAGCAAATGTTAAAGAGTTGTGGAAATGGAAATCAATGAAATTATGTTAAAACACGGTTTTTATTGCATATGTATTTAATGAGTGATTAATTGTCTAACATCCTGGAGGGGTGCTACAGAATCAATATTCTCCAGAAGCTCAACTGGAATTATAGCATTAAGAAAAGGATAATTGGAAGATGGAAAGCTTATTATGGGATTGAAAATACTTGTAAATCAGTCCATCTTTGGATATGGGATAAGAAGAAACTCCACTTTCAGACTCTTGTTATGCATATTATTTTATATGGATGTGAAGTTTGGGGATGCTGTATCTCTCGAGAATCCAAAAGAATTTTATAACCTATAATCTCAAAATGAAAGGAAATACTCCCTATCCTATCCTATCCTCCTCTTAGAGGAAAACCTTTCCCCCATTGAGGGAACAACTATGAGTAGATACCTAATGTATAAGAACAAGTTAAACAACATGGAGGACAAGAGGCTTCCTAAAATTGACTCAAACTCCATTCACAACAATCTTCGACTCAAGCGGGGATGGCATAAAGATGGAAAATATTTGCTAAGCCATTGGCGAATCATGAAGAGACCATTTTGCAGAATAAGGATACTATTAGAAATATTACTAAATAAAAATTTAAGGAGAAAATGTGGCGTGATAAAGAATTAGAGGAAAAAAGAAAATTAAGGTATTACAAGGAGGTAATCAACCCTAATATAGAAGATCAAAATTATCTCTTTGTTTTTACAAGGGTAAATAAAAAAACAATCATTGCTAAGATAAGAACAAGTTCTCATGAGCTCCATAGTGAAACTGGACGTTGGTGCATTCCTAAAACACCATGGGATCAAAGAGTGTGTCACCTTTGTGACACTAAGAGGGTTGAAGATGAAAAACACTTTCTCTTAGAGTCTATACCTAGATTAGATCTCAATTTCAAAATATTTTTAACCCTACCAATCTTCATAACATTTTAACTCAACACAATTATGATGATCTTGGAAAGCTTCTCTTAATGTTTTTTAGCATAGAAACAAAATTCCAACGAATTGAAGTAATCGCTTACCCTCTTAAGGTCCAATAGACTAATCCCTTACCCTCTTAAGGTTTGATAAACCAATTCAACTTCAATGGATGTTAATCATCATCATTATAAATTATGATTGTTTTAAAAATATATATGAATGTTTAATAAAACATAATAGAAAAAATTGTAATTTTAATTTTAATATCATTTTAATTTTTTTTTAATATATAAAATTTTTAAATTTATTGAGTGAATGATATATTTTGATCAATGAAGTTGTCATGTTTTTATGAATAAATAGAATTTAAAGTAATATTAATCATATAAAATAACACAATGTTGTATCTTTTCATATGGACTGGATTATAAATACTAAATCTTATTCAATTGAATAAAAAACTAACACGATGTTGTATCTTTTCATATGGAATGGATTATAAATACTAAATCTAAATCAATTGAATAAAAAACTAACACAATGTTGTCTCTTTTCATATGGAATGGATTATAAATACTAAATCTAAATCAATTCAATAAAAAACTATTTTATTAATTTTAAAATATTTTTTCTCTTGGTTTAAGAAAACGATATACTTTATTTAAAGAAAATGATATACTTTGTTTAAATAAATTCGAAATATTTTAATGAATAAGTAGAGATGAATGCAATATTATGTACAAAAATTGAAAATTCAAAATGATTATTTGGAAAGAGATTATTTTATTTTGAAAAATAATGAATTTTAAATACTTATTTTGAAAGAGATTAATTTATTTTGAAAAATAATTTGTATAGTTTATATGACTTATAGGAAATAAAAGAAAGAAAATATTAAATATAATTATAATCAAATTAAATTAATATAATTTGATTAAAGTAAATTGTAATTATATAAAATAGTAATTATATATATGAATTGTCAATTAATTATTAATTATGTTAAAGACATGTATATAGGGAGTGATTTTGCATGAAACTTATCAACTAGTTAAACTTGTTAACCAGTAATGTTTCTTTTATTTCCATCTATCCCTTGCCTCATTTGTTGTACATCCACCCGTCCCTTGCCTCTTTTATTGTTTGTTGTATTGACCTCCCAATACTACAACAAATCCCTCTGATTAACTCCCTTTTTAGCTCCATTTCCTTCTTCCACTAGTTGTTTTAATGTATTTTTCTCCACTTTTTTGCTAAAGTCGACATTTTTTATCAGGAGGGAATTATTTATGGTGTTATTTGCGTCGAGAAACACAAGTTGGCACTAATCTAGTTATTATTAGCGCTCAGTTTAGCGCCCTATTTAATGCCCAAGTTAGTGCCTAAGTTATCTCCCTAGTGAGTACCCCAATTAGTGCCTATTTTAGCTTCCAGTGTAGCTCCCAATTTAGCTTACAATTTAGCTTCTTTTTAAGCTTCTAGTTTGTCTTCCAATTTAACTCCTAGTTTGACTAAATCGTAATTTTGTTGAGATTTTGGGGGTTAAGTGGATAGGGGCTTTGTGGATTTGGTGATTTGGGGATTTGGAGTCTAGGGATTAAGGTTTAATGCATTAGGCCTTACAATTTAATGGATTAGGGGTTACAGTTTAAGGAATTAAGGGTCAATGGATAATGTATTTGGGGCTTATGGGTTAGGTATTTTAATGGTTAGTTGGTTAGGGATTATATATGGTCAAGGGATTAATGACATCCATCGACCCTACACATAATCATTGAAATCGTTGACGTCTCATTGTCATCATATGTTATTCCCATATGTAGAATCTTTGTCAAAACTCTCTTGAAATGTCATGGAACTTCGAATACACCCATCACAAATGTCTTCCACCAACCCATCACAGGGAGCAGTGAATGGGGCCAACATTGACATTTCTTCAATTTGTGCCTGTATGCATCGAAATTTTACATGGTTAGACTAGACATATGCATTGATAGTATGGGAGGATTTCAAGACTCAAGGATGTATCATGTCCCCACATAATATTTGAGATTGTCCATGTTTGCATCAACGTTCATAATGGACATCTCATTTTCATCATTCGTCATTCTCATTTGTAGAATATTTGTTGGAACTCTCTTGAAATGTCACAGAACTTCCAATTCACCCATCACAAATTTCATACATCAACCCTGCATAGTGAGCAATGAATGGGGCCAATGTTGAAATTTCTTCAATATGTGCCTGTATGCATCAAAATTTGACATGGTTAGACTAGAAACATGCCTTGATGGTATGGGATGGTTTCAAGACTCAAGGATGTATGATGTCCCCACATAAACTTTGATATCATCCACATTTGCATCAATGTTCATCATGCATGTCTCATTATCATCATTCGCCATTACCTTCTATAGAATCGTTGTCAGAACTCTCTTAAAATTTGACATGGAACTTACAATACACCCATCACAAATTTATTCCTCTGACTCCACACAGTGAGCAGTGAATGGAGCCAACGTTGCAATTTTTTCAATATGTGCCTATATGTGTCGAAATTTGACATGTTTAGACTAGATAGTTTTCTTAATGGTATGGAAGGGTTTCAAGGCTTAAGTATGTTTGATGTCCCCACATAATATTTGAGATCGTCCATGTTCGCATCAACGTTAGATATAATGGATGTCTCATTGCCATCATTTGTCATTGTCATCTATATAATATTTGTCGAAACTCTCTTGAAATGTCATGGCACTTCCAATGCACCCATCATAAGTGTCATCTTGCATCAACCTCGCACAATGAGAAATGAATGGGACCAATGTTTAAATTTCTTCAAACTGTGCTTGTATGTGTCAAAATTTGACATGGTTAGAATAGACTCATCCCTTGAAAGTATGGGAGGGTTTCAAGAATCAAGGATGTTTGATGTACCCAAAGAATATTTGATATTTTCCATCCTTGCATCAACGTTCATCATGCACGTCTCATTGTCATCATTCATCATTTCCATCCATAGAATATTTGTAGAAACTCTCTTGAAATTGCATGGAATTTCCAATACATCCATCAGAAATTTCATTCACCAACCCCGCACAGTGAGCAATGAATGGGGCCAACGTAGAAATTTCTTCAATTTTTTCTTGTATGTGTTAAAATTTGATGTAGTTAGACAAGAAACATGCCTTGACATTATTGGAGGGTTTAAGGACTCAAGGATGTCTGATTTTCCCACATAATATTTGAGATCATCCATGTTTACATCACTGTTCATAATGGACGTCTCATTTTCACCATTCATCATTTCCATTTGTAGAATCCTTGTTGGAACTCTCTTGAAATGTCAAGGAACTTCCAATACACCCGTCACAAATGTCATGCACCAACCCCACATAGTGAGCAATGAATGGGGTTAACTTTGAAATTTATTCAATCTGTTGTTTTATGCGTTGAAATTTGGAATGGTTAGAATAGACACATGCCTTGATAGTATGGGAGGGTTTCAACACTTAAGGATGTTTTATGTTCCCACATAATCTTTGATATCGTCCATATTTGCATCAACATTCATCTTTCACATCTCATTATCCTTATTCGCCATTTCCATCTATAGAATATTTGTCGAAACCCTCTTGAAATGTCATGGAACTTTCAATACACCCATCACAAATGTCATCCATTAACCCCACACATTGAGCTGTGAATGGGTTAGGGATTATATCAGGTGAAGGGATTAATGACATCCATCGACCCTACATGGTTAGCATTGAATGAGTCCAATGTTGAAATTTCTCCAAATTGTGCATGTATGCATTGAAATTTGACATGGTTATACTAGGCACATGTTTCTTGATGGTATGGGATGGTTTCGAGACTCAAAAATGGCTTATGTCCCCACATATTCTTCAATATCATTCTTGTTTCAAGGGGTTAGGGGTTATATGGTATAAAGGTTAAGGTATTAGGTTTAGGCTTAAATAAATATTTCAATTTGTTTTAAAGTAAAAATTAATGAATCAAATTTGGATACATTAATTAGCCTAGTTGTCTAGATTTACATTGATTTACATATATGATATATTTAACTATATTTTTTTACAATTGCCAATAAATGACCACTAACCATGCTAACTCTTATATAAGTAATCCTAATTTTCTTTTTCCAACAATTCATATAAAATATTGAACACTTTAAGGATATTGCAAAAGGTAATTTGTATCGTCCAAAATAATACTGAAGCATTTCATGAAACTTCGGGCCATAAGAATCAACATTTTAAAAACTGGATTACAAATAATTATGAAAATTTAGAAGTCCTGGTCATTAACATTATTGTCTGCAACAATGTCATTGAGTTTATCATTGTCAACGATCATATGTTATTTCAAGTATTTAATATTATCACCATCCTCATCTTGATCTAGATCATCTTCATCATCATTGAAATTTGACTGTAGACCATCTGTATTGTTACAAGATGTATTTGGATCGTCATTTTCTATACCATCCATATTGTTGTCTTCCATAACATCATCTAACTTTGGATTGTTGTCTTTTGGTGCCTAAACATAACCATATTCGACATCATCATGCATGTTATATTCTTTGATGTTCTCTAATATCTCTCTCTCATTTTTTTGCTCAATATCCATTAATGCATCGTCAAATACATGCCTTAATCTTGGATCATAATGTATGACAAATATCCATTTCGGGTCAAAAATATCTTCATAGAAAAATACCCACATATGAACAACATACATATATTAGAAATATATTATAACATTTGTATTAATTAATAAACACATATATTATCATAATAAACTATGAATCAATAGGTTAATCGTCATGATTTCTTCTTATTTCAGTTAAATGAATACCTCCTCATAATGAATTGGTAGAACATAAGGATCCTTATCTTCCAGTAGGAACCTCAAGGAATCTATAGAAAACAATCCACTATGGTGATGCAGGAGCATCTCTCACTCATCAAGCGAGCCAGCGTGTGGATACGGAGAATACAGTTGGGCAGTGCCAACACATATATTTTTGAAATACTTTGAAAAGATTGTTGCGTCGTCGTTTGAATGAAAGCATTCATATGAAGCGCACTTGTATTGTAATGTAGATAAGAAGGAATTTAATAGTTTTAATGTTGTTAGAAAAGAATTAACTGTAGATTAGACAGTTTTGCTTTCGAGAGGGAAAACAGAATATAGGCACCTTCCTTTGTATCATTGTATTATCATCATTCACATTATTGAGGTATTCAACATTAGCATAGAGGAGCAAGGGAGAGCAAGCAGGGAACTTGTGAAGAACACCCATGTACCAATATTGAGTTAATAGTAAAGCTTTGATTCAATTTCATGGCTGTGATTATTCTCTGTGTGTTGTTGATATTATGTTGTTGCATATTTGCTTCCTGTTTTGCCTATTGTCTATATGCTGCATATGTGATTGCATGGCAGGTTCGAAATATGAGGGAATGAGAGAATAAGTTTCAATCGGTTCTCTGTTTAAGCCGGGAGATTCCTGCATAGAGTGCAGTGGAATACCTCCGCATAGAGTGCGTGAGGAGGCTGGACAGTTAACCTCTCATCTTTGTTTGCTCAGAAGTCGTGCTGAGTTACTCGAACCGTGCAGGTGAAGTGCAGGTTGAGTCGAAGTCTCATAGGAAAGCCTGAGAAGTGAGGAACAGGAGGGCCATGGTTAAATTCCATGGAGATGTTTATTTTCTATGTATTGTTGGCTTTATGCCTTTGCGTTTTTGCTTCCTGTTACTTACTTCTTTCATATGCTGCTTATGTAATCTTATGGAAGAATTGAGTTCAGAGTGGTTCCGAGTAAAAAGTTGGTGAAAGCTCAGGAGGGAGAGTTCCTAGCTAGTATTTTGGAACAGATACAGGTGAAGCCCGAACGGGAGAAGTTTCGGAGCGAAGGACTCTTCAAGAGGAAGAGAATCAACGACTTGAACTTCTGTGAAAGAGTTAACCTGCAAGCGCAAGTAGAACCCTCTTTTCCATCGCATATCAGCACATCGGGGTTGGCGAGTGCAAGAGTTGCATGCACGTCGATATCGTGGGTAGCGATTTCCAGTTTCCTTGGAAGCGCCGACTTTTGGAGGAACACATGGTACGTAATCTCAGGACGTCGGGTCTCAGGAGTTGAAGGGAAAGAAATTGGTCTCATAAGTCGCGAACTCGTGAGGGGGCGAGATAGCGATACTCAGATATCAGCGACTTGGGACCTCAGAAGTCGGTGTGAATTTATTTTGAACTCACGAGAAGCGAAACCACGGGATCATGAGATCGTGAGTCTCGGCATCTCGGCATATCGGATATTGGAAATTGAAACCCCGAGCGGTTGGTAGCGCGAGAGGCGAAGTTCCGATCTCCCCGAGCAGAGTAAAGAGAGTATAGAGAGGAGTGAGTTGTGGGTTGCGAACTTCCGATAAGGAGAGAGAAGAGACTTGGTACTCTTCGGGCCCATAAAGGAGTAAGAAGGTCCTGGTGGGTGTGACTCGTCATCGAGGGCAGGTTGTGTCAGAGTGGTATCAGAGCCCGAAGATCTTGTCTGTATATTTCAGGCAAGAGGGGCGAAGGAGGAAAGGAAAGCACTATGATACTCACGACTTGCGTCAGAGTGGTATAAGAGCGAGAGTACCTTTGCTTTCTGAAGCAAAGACAGAGGAGATATAATGCCACCCAGAAGAGAGAGGCAGTCACCTGATCGTGAGGACAGGGATGCCCGAAGAAGGGGTAGGCCGGCAGGGAATCCAAAAATGGAATGGAAAATACGAGATCTCAGGGCGAGACTTGAAGAGATGGAGACCACCCAGAGGCGTGGAGCTGGTACAATAGAGTTTAGTGATTCCGAGGTGGAGGAGGAAGCTGGACATGATGAAGGGGAGGTGTCAACAGAAGATGCTTCAACCGAGAGGTTGATTAGAGCCATTTCGAGGATGAGCTAAAAGACAAAGATGGACATTCCCGTCTATGAGGGAAGTCTAAATGCAGAAGAGTTGCTGGATTGGATCCAAGCACTCGACACCTACTTCGATTACGAAGATATCGAAGAGGACAAGACGGTAAGGCATGTCGTCACAAAGTTAAAGGGACATGCAGCCTTATGGTGGGACGAGCTGCAGGCAGACAGGCGTTCCAAAGGCAAACAGAAGATCAAGAGCTGGGATCGGATGATCGCCAAGATGAAGGCGAAGTTCATTCCAAGGGATTACCAGATCACTCTGTTCAGGTGCATGCAGAACCTGAGACAGAAGATGATGACGGTGAAGGAGTACACTGAGGAGTTTTACACGCTCAACATTCGAGCTGGTCATCGGGAGAGTGATGACGAAAAAGTGGCAAGATACCTGAATGGGTTGAGGTATGACATTCAGGACGAGCTGAGCATGGTTACCGTCCGCACAGTTGAGGATGCATACCAGATGGCTCTAAAAGCCGAAGAGAAGTTGAGCCGCAAGCAGGGACAGCAAGGGCGAGGCAGAAGTCATCCCAGAGGAAAAGCGGTTGCCCAGAAAGAATTTCAGAAGCCCAAGGAGGATTGGAAGAGGCCTCAGGGAAAAGCTGAAAGAGGTGGAACCTCACAACAGAGGCAACAAATTTCTAAGCCGAGGAGATAGAAAACAGATCAGCAAGGAGATTACGCTGATGCCAATACATTTCCTCGTACCCGAGGTAGAGGAAGGGGCCGTGGAGGAGTCATCACATGTTTCACGTGTGGTAAAGACAGACACAAAGCCATTGACTATCCAGATAGGAAGATGGACAGAGGAAAGACTCACGTCGTCGAGGTGAAGAGGCGTGACGTGGAGGATGAAGACACTGGAAGTGGGAAGTCACTGACAGTGCATAAAGTCCTTTTGAAACCAGAGAAAGAGGTGGACACAGCTCAGAGATGCAGACTGTTCTGGATGACTTGCAAGACCAAGGGCTGGAAATGCAAGGTCATAGTGGACAGTGGAAGTAGCGATAATCTCATTTCGACCGAGATGGTGGAGAAGCTGGGGCTGAAAACGAACAAACACCTGAGTCCATACAAAGTGACATGGCTGCAAAAAGGACACCAGGTATGTGTTACAAAGCAATGCTTGGTCAATTTTAAAATGGGTGAATATAGGGATGAAATTTTGTGTGATGTCATTCCCATGGATGTCTGTCATGTATTATTGAGAAGACCATGGCAGTTGACAGAAATGTTGTTCATGATGGGAGGATGAACACATATACCTTGGAGAAGGATGGGAAAACACACACTTTTCTTCCAGGGAAGGATAAGAAGGTGGAGACGGAAGTAACCAGCACGATACTTCTCATGAGTGGGAAAGAGCTTCTCAAAGAGATGGAGAAGAATGAAGATCCACAGTTCTTTGTTGTCAGGAAGCCGAGAATTGTTCTGACAAGAACAAGAGTGGACGACTTGCCAGAGGAGATTCAGGAACTGCTGGGAGAGTTCGTTGATATCATCGTGGACGAACTACCTCGTTTGTTGCCATCGATATGGAGTCTGAGTCACCACATTGACCTCATACCCGGAAAAAGTTTACCAAATAAGGTAGTGTACAGGTTGACACCTCAGGAGAACGAGGAGGTCAGAAGGCAGGTACAGGATCTGCAGGACAAGGGACTAGTGAGAGAGAGTCTTAGTCCATGTGTTGTTCCGACAATGTTGAGTCCAAAGAAGGATGGAGGTTGGAGAATGTGTACAGACTCCAGGGCCATAAACAAAATCACCATCAGGTATAGGTTTCCACTACCGAGAATGGATGAATTGATGGATTGCCTAAGTGGGGAAAATTACTTTTCCAAGATAGATCTCAAGAGCGGATATCATCAGATCTGGATGAGAGAGGGAGATGAGTGGAAGACAGCATTCAAAACAAACGAGGGTTTGTACGAATGGTTGGTCATGCCGTTTGGGTTGACAAATGCACCAAGCACATTTATGCGGTTGATGAATGAAGTCTTGCGGGAATTCATTGGCAAATTTGTAGTCATATACTTGGATGACATACTGATTTTCAACAAGACAAAGGCTGAACACTTGATCCATTTGGCCATTGTGATGAAAAGGCTACAACAGAAGAAGTTGCTGATCAATTTGAAGAAGTGTTCCTTCATGCAGACAGAACTCATTTATTTGGGTTTTGTAATTTCAGCTAATGAACTAAAGATGGATCCTGAGAAGGTTGAAGTAATCAGGAACTGGCCATCGCCAAGAAATGTTTTTGAGGTAAGGAGCTTTCACGGATTGGCAAGCTTCTCCAGAAAATTCATTCAGAATTTCAGCGGAATCAGTGCCGCAATGATGGACACTGTGAAGAAGAAGCATAAGGTTTTCCATTGGACAGCAGAGGCTGAATGGAGCTTCAATCTGTTGAAGCGGAAGATAACTAAGCAACCAGTGTTAGTGTTGCCAGATTTTCAGAAAACCTTCCAAGTGAAATGTGATGCCAGTGGGTATGTTGTTGGAGGGGTTTTAAGTCAGGATGACAGACCTGTTGCATATTACAGTGAGAAGCTGGATGATGCAAAGCTGAAGTACTCCACGTACGATAAGGAGTTCTATGCCATCATACAGGCATTGAAAAAGTGGAGGAATTATTTGATACCCAAGGAATTTTTTATGTACAGTGATAATCACGCATTGCAGTTCGTGAGTCAGCAAGAGAAGCTGAATCAGAAGAATGCGAAGTGGGTAGAATACATGCAGAATTTCACGTTTGTAATAAAGCACATTTCGGGGACTGCAAACAAGGTGACTGATGCCTTGAGCAGGAAGTGCTTGCTGCTGCAGGAGTTCAGAATCAAAACCTTGGGTTTTGAAAACTTAAAGGATATGTATGTAGGTGACGCAGGGTTTGGCGAGGCATACGAGGCAGCCGAGAACCCAGTTCTCAGGAATAGGAGTCCATGGATTGACTACCTGATCCAGGATGGATTGTTGTTCAAGGGAAATCAATTGTGCATTCTAGATTGCTCTATGAGAGAGAATTTGGTGAAGGAGAAGCACAGCGGAGGCTTAGCATGTCATTTTGGACATGACAAAACGTTCGCCAAGCTGAGAAAATCTTATTATTGGTCGGGCATGCGCGCTGATGTAAAGCGGTTTGTTGACAGGTGTAGAATATGTCAACACACGAAAGGTCGAAAGCAGAACACAGGGTTCTATCAGCCGTTACCTATACCCGAGAGGCCATGGGAGGCCATTAGCATGGATTTTGTGTTGGGTTTACCGAGAACACAGCGGGGGTTTGATTCCATTTTTGTAGTGGTGGACAGGTTTTCGAAGATGGCACATTTCATTCTGTGTCATAAGGCCAGCGATGCAACCCACATCGCGAACTTGTTTTTCAAAGAGATCGTGCGATTGCATGGATTGCCGAGGAGCATAGTCTCGGATCGGGATACCAAGTTCATAGGTCACTTCTGGAGGACACTATGGAAGAAGCTAGGGACTGACTTGTCATTCAGTTCTTCTTACCATCTGCAGATAGACGGACAGACCGAAGTAGTCAACAGGAGCTTAGGGGATCTATTGAGAAGCCTAGTGACGGAGCATCACAGCAATTGGGATCAAATATTCCCATAGGCAGAATTCGCGTACAACGATTCAGTGAATCGGAGTACAGGTAAGATTCCGTTCCAAATTTTGTATGGGACACAACCAAGAGGATTTTCTGAGCTCAGGGATCCAAAACAGGCTGAAGCTAGCAGTGCAAGGGCTGAAGAATTTGCAGAGGCGATGCAATAACTTCAGACATAGGTGAAGCAGCGATTGCAGAAATCGAATCAAGAGTACAAGCGCAGGGCTGATCAAAGGAAGAGACAGCTTCAGTTTGAAGTTGGAGACATGGTTCTGGTGCACTTGAGGAAGGAAAGGTTTCCAAGGGGGATGTATAACAAGCTCAAGATGAAGAAAATCGGGCCATGCAGAGTCCTGAAGAAATTCGGGGAGAATGCATATGAGCTTGAGTTGCCAGAAGGCATCGGGATATCTCCAATTTTTAATATTTCAGATTTATACCCCTACAGGGATGATGAAGCAGACACTAGAATTGAAGAACCAATGGTCCAGTGGCAGAAGCAATTACCAGTTGTGCAGAAACCGTAGATGGAGTGCATACTGGAAAAGCGAGTGGGAAAGAAGACCAGGAGAAAGCAGTACTTTGAATACCTGGTGAAGTGGAAGAACCATCCAGTGGAAGACGCCAGCTGGGAAACTGAAGCCACAATACAAAAGCATGGGCAGACTGTGTAGGAGCTCATGAGCAGGAGCCCATGAAATTTTCTGAGCCGAGGAGTATGATGCAGGAGCATCTCTCACTCATCAAGCGAGCCAGCATGTGGATACGGAGAATACAGCTGGGAAGTGCCAGCAAATATATCTTTGAAATACTTTGAAAAGATTGTTGCACCGTCGTTTGAATGAAAGAATTCATATGAAGCACACTTGTATTGTAATGTAGATAAGAAAGCATTTAATAGTTTTAATGCTGTTAGATAGGAATTAACTGTAGATTAGACAATTTTTCTTTCGAGAGGGAAAACAGAATATAGGCACCCTCCTTTGTATCATTGTATTATCATCATTCAGATTATTGAGGTATTCAACATTAGCAGAGAGGAGCAAGGGAGAGCAAGTAGGGAACTTGTGAAGAACACCCATGTACCAATATTGAGTTAATAGTAAAGCTTTGATTCAATTTCATGGCTGTGATTATTCTCTGTGTGTTGTTGATATTATCCCGTTGCATATTTGCTTCCTATTTTTTGTATTGTCTATATGCTACATATGTGATTGCATGGCAGTTTCGAAATCTGAGGGAATGAGAGAATGAGTTTCAATCAGTTCTCTGTTTAAGCCGGGAGATTCCTGCATAGAGTGCGTGAGGAGGCTGGACAGTTAACCTCTCATCTTTGTTTTCTCAGAAGTCATGCTGAGTTACTCGAACCGTGCAGGTGAAGTGCAGGTTGAGTCGAACTCTCAGAGGAAAGCCTGAGAAGTGAAGAACAAGAGGGCTGTGGTTAAATTCCATGGATATGTTTATTTTCTGTGTATTTTTGGCTTTATGCCTTTGCGTTTTTGCTTCCTGTTACTTACTTCTTTCATATGCTGCTTATGTGATCTTATGGAAGAATTGAGTTCAGAGTGGTTCTGAGTGAAAAGTTGGTGAAAGCTCAGGAGGGAGAGTTCCTAGCTGGTATTGTGGAACAGGTACAGGTGAAGCCCGAACGGGAGAAGTTTCAGAGCGAAGGACTCTTCAAGAGGAAGAGAATCGACGACTTGAACTTCTGTGAAAGAGTTAACCTGCAAGCGCAAGTAGAACCCTCTTTGCCATCGCATATCGGCACATCGGGGTTGGCGAGTGCAAGAGTTTCATGCACGTCGATATCGTGGGTAGCGATTTCTAGTTTCCGTGGAAGCACCGACTTTCAGAGGAACACATGGCACGTAATCTTGGGACGTCGGGTCTCAGGAGTTGAAGGGAAAGCAATTGGTCTCATAAGTCGCGAACTCACGAGGGGGCGAGATAGCGATACTTGGATATCGGTGACTCGGGACCTCGGAAGTCGGTGTGAAGTTATTTTTAACTCATGAGAAGCGAAACCACGGGATCACGAGATCGTGAGTCTCGGCATCTCGGCATATCGGATATCGGAAATTGAAACCCTGAGCAGTTGGTAGCGCGAGAGGCGAAGTTTCGATCTCCCCGAGCGGAGTAAAGAGAGTATACAGAGGAGTGAGTTGTGGGTTGTGAACTTCCTATAAGGAGGGAGTAGAGACTTGGTACTCTTCGGGCCCATAAAGGAGTAAGAAGGTCCTGGTGGGTGCGACTCGTCGTCGAGGGCAGGTTGCGTCATATGGGTATCATGTCTTTTTTTCTTCTCAAATGCTTCATACCATCTATACTTAAAAATACAACATTTACAAGAGTGGTAATCCAACTCAATAATTTCTTGGATTTTTTGAATATGTTGTAGATTCCCTTCAATAATATTCTTATATTTTGAGCTTGCTCGACTGGATTTCTTGAAATCAACCATGATTCCACAATCAAAGGATCATCTCTTTACATCTACACTTTCTACACAATAATGTTGTCCATATACCGACATTGCAGGATATTTCCTCGCCTGTGAAACACCATTTATTTCAGTGAAAACAAATATAATGACGAATATTAAAAGCGTTAATAGTGCCAAAACTATAAGGAAACAACATTTTGTAAAATTCCAACTGTACCTTTCTATCACATTCTCTACACAGGTTGATTTCATCTTATGTTATGTTTGAATCTATACATGCATCTTATATTTTATTTTGAATTTGTTCAGTAACCCATTATAGAGTGCAATCTTTGCCCCATTCCCCAAGAAGATCACTAGAAAGTGAAGTTTTCATTGGGTTGGATCTCTTAAAATGGCTCCTTGCTTCTAACACTTCTTCTCTCTTTTTATCATACAAATCAATCCATTTGTTCATAAATCCAATGTGGCACATAATGAACTTTTTGAGTATTGCACTTTCTTCTAGACCTATTACATGTCAACATGTTTATTTCAAACTCCAAATGTTATGCAATAATTTTGACAAATAAATTACATAGCAAATTAATGATTGCAAGAAAAACAACCACATTAATAATCATGAATTTACTTACTAATTTATACTTGAACACCATTAGATTGTGGTTTTTCTCCATCAATTATATATGATGCTCATTATTCATCCCATAAGTGTGGCCAACCTTCAAAATGCTTACCAAGGAATTCACATAGGAATAAAAATGCTTCATTCAATACATACCCTTTAGCCATACAACCCTCTGGATGTGCCTTTTTTAGGATATATCTTTTTAGAGTTTTCATATACCTCTTAAAGAAAAACATCCACCTTGTTGATACAACACCCACCAATTCAATCTCATCGACTAGGTGTATAAGTGAATGGACTTGTAGGTCCATGAAACTTGTAGGGAGGTTCTTCTCAAATACACATACAATTTCTGCAATTTCCTTCTTCCATTTTGGTACTTCACATTCATGGAACTCCTTGGAGGTCACCTACCTAATATAAGAATAGTAAACTAGTATGAACCTTAATGAAAAGTTAAAATGGAATATAATATCTCTATGTTTCTCATGCATGAACATTTCATAGACCATACATTTTAAATGTTGACAATCTACTTATGGAATTCCTTAAGTCAATGGTAAGAAATGAATCCCCCCTAATTGTCAATGGCATGATATGATATCAATCACATTCATCAAAGGTCATTAGTAATTTTTCTGAGACAACAAAATATCAAAATATATTTCCTACTAAATCAATGTTTCTACTAGTAAAACTTAAATGATGATATATAATACCTTCATAAAATTATGAAAATCATGTGTTTTAAATTATGTGATATGCCCATCAACTTTAAAATCTTTATCCAATGATGAACCATAGACATTAGGTGTCCTTATTGAATGTATGAGATTTTTTAGTTGGTTTAGCTCTTTTTTTTTTCAAAATCCATGGAGCTTTTGCATGTGTTTCATTTTTCGTGTTTGGACACAAATGTCTTGTATTAAATTTGGTACATGAAAGACAAATATATCTCCTCAAAGGAAAGGTGTCCTTATCTTTCCTTGATATATGTAGAAAGATAGAATATGAAACATTTTTGAAGATGTTCATAGGATCTAATAGGTGAGATATTAATAGATCCTTCCAGTAAGGGACATGATAAAATATCGTTTTCCTTTTCATTCCTTATGGCATATTAACTACAACTTGTTCTGGTTCTTCAATTGAATCATCCTGATAAACAAATCCTCCCAAGATTTCAATTCAACATATTCATACCTCTTAAGACAATCACTTGGACCCATAATCATGGGAGGGAATTTATTTTAAACTTTTCCATCAAATTGATTCTTTAGACGATTTCTAAACTTACGATCTGTTGGTAGAAAAACCCTATTGTTTGCGTATATAAATTTATGTAGATATTTAGAATACATCCCTTGAAATTGATCTGCACACCTTGGATATGAAAATATCCCCTTTTTTGAAGCACTACAATTCAATAAATAATGTTAATGTCATCATAATAATAGTATAAAAGTAAGTATGAAATTTGGGATGAAAATAAATTATGGGTGTGAATACGTAAATATTTTATCTTACTAGAACAGACACCAAGTCCTGGAAAATCATGAATAGTCCAACATCACACACCATACAACATGAAGGACCTATTTTATGGAGTAAGTGATGTGGCATACATTCTTATGCCTTTCCATAGTATTTTCATCTCATCAACAAAAAACACAATATAAACATCCATATTTTTAACTTGATGTTTTTCTGGAACAATCAGAGCCAACATAAAGTGTTCCTTTATAACACTCATCTGTGGGGAAATATTGCATACCATCAATCTGATTGGTCAAAAACTATAATTTGATCTTAGGAAAGAGAATGGGAACACTCCATCAATTGCAAGACCAAACCTAATACTACGTGGTTTATCTTTGATTTTACTTGGCCATTTTTCCTCTATGTATTTCATTGCTTTGGAGTCGGTCGAAATTCGCATGAATCCATATTTTCTCATGTTATTTGCCTACCAGTCCATCAATCGTGCAAGTGACTTGAAACAAAAAATTCATTGAAGTCTAGGTATAATTGGCATGTGATGTGGAACCTTCATTGGAACTGTAGGACCTTGTACATCTGTATGATATCTTTTTTATTTGCATACAAGACATTCTACCTTGTTTTTATATTCATCTCTATATAAAATGAAATCATTTTTACATAAATGGATTTTCTTATATTCAATCCCCAACTCATCCAATAGATGACATGATTCTCTGCAAGTTGATGGCAATGGATTCTCTTCATGGAATACTTCAGTTTTTAGTTCCCTGTAATATTGCCTAAGATTAAAGCAATTAAATGTTTGAGTTATGATACACATGTTTTATATGTAATCTATACTACTATTTTTTATATAAAATATGAGATTTATAACATCCCCTTAAAGAAATATAAATGTAGATGATGAATGTTTATAAATTGCGTACACCAATTGAGAATGCAAAGTAAGAAATACATTTCAACTCAGTTCAATAGGGTAGTGAATCCTTTTTCTGACCAACCAAATAGTGATTTGATTTCTAATAATATCAATGTGCATGCAAGTTTTTAGGTTCTAGTTGCACCAGATCTAAACATTGGTGTCTTCGCAGCTTGCTTGATTGATTATTTTAGGTTGTTATCATCAATATTATGTTTCCAGTGTTGTTCCTGAGTCTGTACTTAAGGCTTAGAAGCACAGTGTCAAGGCATCCGAAAGTAGTTAAAATATGGAGAAGAGAGAAACGTCAACCTTCGGGTAAGGAAACTAAGGAAGATTTCTTCGTTGGCATTTTCTGGCTTCTAACTATTCCTGGATATTTATATCTCGCTCAATGGCTTCCCATGATTGTTCAAGTTCAGCCCGGTTAGTTGTTGTTTTAAGGATAGTGTTGAAGATGTTTAAGGAGATGTGTGTTTGGTCCAATAACCCAGGTTCAACATTAGGTTGAGTTGGTATAGGAACTGTCATGGGGGGAACAGTAAAGATATAAAAGATTTTTAGGAAATATTAAGTGTTGTCTCAGTTTTATCTTATAAAAGAGAACTTACAATTGAAGAAATAACATATAGATGAAAATCTAAGGATCGTTCCCGTAACTGTATCATATTTTCAATAAAGGGGTGAGATGAGAGAAAAACATTGAGCCATTTACAAAGTAAAGTTCCAACCAGTGGAAAACTCACGACATAAACGGGAGAGGAAAATATGTAAGAAAATAACCGATGTAACAAAGAATATATGTGGAATTCCGAAACTGTAGATTGCTCTTACACAACTGATAGCTGGTGCAGAGGAAAGGAAATAAACAATTACAGAAAACCCAAATTCACTCGTTATGGTAGTGGTCATACTAAATTACAATGAAGCACATCAATTATGAATATGAATTGAAATGTAAAAATGAGATACAGGGAAGCAAACTTGTGATACAGAAGTGACGGAATTGAGAATCTCCATATATGATTTTATTAACTCTCAATGTAAAAACTCTATTACAAATAACTCAAAAAGGGTCCAACCCTTGTTTATTTCTCTCTGGGGTATATTTATACAATTTCTGCAAAGCAGGTAGAATCTCAATAGTCGCAAAAATTTCAGTTATGACAGAGGAGAGAGTAATCGCTCCATCTCCCCTAATCTGTCTTCACTTAGTGCCAAGTGCTCATCTTCGCGCGAACTCGGTGCAGGAGATACATCTTTCCACAAGTTGAGATACGAGTCGTGAAGGTTCCGCTTGACAGCTGGCCTCTGGCGAAGTAACATTCTCAGGCTAACTGCTGTATCTTTTCCCCCATTTGTGCATCGATGATGTCGAGGGCACTTAGTTGCGTGCTGGGTTGGATCAAGTGCTTGTCAACTCGGGCCATGTCCACCCTATCCATCTGAGAGATATCGACCGAATCTCTCTCATCCTTCTTTTTCAGATAAAGAGAGAACTATTCTACATTCATTTGTATTAATGTTTCTATGTCGCCTCCACTATCCATACCCAACATCTTGCCATCTATAGAATTGAAGGCTTCTTCTAATGAATTGGTTACCTTTTGGGCTTGTTCCTTGCCCAGGGCAATGTTGTGCTCCCAATCCTTCAACAAAATATTACCTCTGGTTTGTTTTGGGATGGCGAGTCCGGGAGAACCTGTCGAAACTCTGTTGTTCATGGCTATCACCGCCTCTTAAAAGGCGACCCAAGCCATTTCAGCATCCCTTTCTTTGACAGTCAGGTTCTCAGAAACCTGATTCATCAACAGACAATTTTCTCGGATCGCTCCCACTTTGGTGAGCAAACTCTATTGTGCCGAAGAGATTTTATTTGGAATCTCGATCGCTCAGGATTTAAACCCCTCAATGTCGATCATCCTGCTTCCGACGATCTCTATTTGAGCCTGCAGCTCTGCAATCACAGTTCTTTGTTGCCCCGCTTGTATCCGACTGTCTCGGACCGCTACATGTGCTTGCTCGAGCTTGGTTTTGAGCGCTTCTATCTCATTTTTATCGGCTAGTCGGGCCAGTTCTATCTCCCCGCTCACCTGACCTTTAGCATTTTCTGTGGTCGAAGATACTCTGGCTTCGAGAGTCTTGATCAGGTGATTTTTCCTTTTGAGCTGGTTTTTTAGCAATCCGACTGAAATCTGGTTCACCGATGCATACGCCCCTAGCATTCCTGCGATCTCCATGGCGAATTACTCATTCTTTTTGTTCTTTCCATCGATCATAACTTTGAACTTATTAACAGTCGACTCTCCCTCTTGGTAGAACTCTCTTTTCACCACCTCTTTTCTCTTTTTATCAAATAAAAATTCATTCAGAGGAAGTTCCTCTGCTCTTATGGGCCTTAGTTCCTCATTAAATATCCATCCCTCACTGACATTTCCTTGTGCCCACTGCAAGGGTGTGACTGAGGTGATGGGTTCTCTGATCTGTTTTGCCGATTCTTTTGGAGTATCGACAAGATTCTGCTTCTTTGGAGGTTTAGGGGTCTTTGTCTCAGTTTCCAGATTCTGTTTCTTTGGCGGGTCCGTAGTCTATGCCTCTGCTTTGGGCTTCTTGGTTTGTTTCCCTTCATCCTAGCATTTTCCCGAGTCGGGAGATGCATCTTTAGGGCCTTCAGTATCCTTCAGTTCTGTCTCGAAAACGCTCAGACTCCTTCCTCGCAACACAGCGGGGAGACAACTCCATCTGTGTTCCTGAAATTTCAATATAGAGGCTGAGTCTTCAGGTGCTAAGGATCGGATCTGAGCCAACACTTCCTCATAAGACCTCGTCCCTCGGAAAATTTCATCCAGGGGTGAAAACTCATGTTCAAACCTCTTCAGCTTACAATTATCTAAATGGTTTCTCACGATTTTCTTAGGATCATGTTTTTTATACTCGATGGAGACTAATTTCAGGTCTTCCAGGGCTGCAGCCTCGGCTTTGGCATGCCCAAAATCCAATAAAGAATAAGAATTTAGTCGAATGGGAAAATATGACCACACCTTCTTTGAATATCCTTTGAGTTCTTTACTCAACCCTCTAATCACTGTTTGTCGGGCGACCTCGCGACAAGCTAGCTTGTCGGGGATGAACAATGGTAGTGAAAGTGGGGGAACAACAGCCCCGAACACTCTGAAGTAGGAGAACTCTGTCTCCACGTACCAGTCTGCTATACCACTCAGATTTGCAACAATGTTGTCCGAGATACGAGGTGGTGGGTGAAAAAAATGGTGATATGCAGGGGCACCATCACCCAGTTGAAAATTTCGTATATGAAATTGTCCGCTTTATTTTCCCACAGTTTGTCGTGATACTCATGTACGGGTTTTTCTTGGGCTGGATTCCAAGCCCAGCTCATCAAGGGGAATGGTGTCATGGAACATATCGTGTCCATAACATATGAAGACATGAAAAATGAAGACACCCTTCCACTTTCCTTCTGCTCTCGATACTCTGTGACCCGATTGGCCAAACTGTCCGAGAGTATCTTTGCCCAATTAAACAAGCAACCTTCTGCTACCTGAAACATCAGAGGCACCCACGCAATGAAAAAATGTGATGTGTCCTCCCTCCCGAATAGTCGGCATGTCATAATTGCCACATACTTATACTGTGGCTCCAGCGAAAAGACTGAATAAACGCCCTGGTCATTTGCTCTAAATTTTGCGGAGCAGGAAACCCAATCCTTTATCAAACCGGGCATGGTCTTATCATATTGTGTACACTCCTTCTCTTTGAACTCCTCTAGGAATTCACCACCATACGTGTATTCATATGTCGTCGGGAGCTTATACATGGTTTGGATATGCTCCGGCCTAAAAGTCCCGATCGTGACCCGCTGGTCGTTCATGATAGTTCTAGTCGGTAGGTCTATGCGATCCAATGCCCATCGGATCATATCATAAAATGGGAGCAACCATGGTCTGGTTGCTACCCTGTGCATTCTGGATTGAACAATTATCTTGTATTTAGTGTTCATGTCGTCATTTTCATTGTCGTCTGAGTCTGAATAATTCACCAACTCCGATTGCATAATGTCTGCAACAAGCGACCAGCTAGGGACTGAGTCGACACTCCGGGGGGAAGTGTCAAAGACATTATATGAGCCTTGTCCTGTGACCTCGACATTCGCCTTTGCTGCTTTCCCTAGAGCCATAGATGAAGCTTGCGTTTTCACCCTTCTGCGATAGAACTGCGTATACATGCAGAAATTAGTTCACTCATAAATGGCGAGCTCTGCGTGCTTATGAAAATGATTTCATTATAAAAAAAAAAAATGAAACTCTTATATATATTTGAAAATTCGGTACTTTTCGAAATAAGCCTGTCAAATCGTAATTAGAAACAAATTAATTGCGTAAAATCCGATCTTATATGCGTGGATTTACCCTTATTCTCCATAAATGTCATAAATTTTTGGCGGTTTGACAGTCAATCGAAGTATGTAGAGCAAAAGGCTACCTGGGGAAACGTTGAGGCCTCGGGGCGCGGGATATATCTTGCTTTATCTTAAATTATCAAATCTTACCAACGTTAATCAATTTCTCATTGTTCGCTACATCGTGGAATCTCTTTTAACATTTTGAGTCTTCAACTCGCGAGATTGCGAGGACCGATTTTGGCTTAATTAACGGTAACTACAATTTGGGGCATAATTAATATTATCATTAATCTATTCACCATATCGCAACTCGGAACTTCGAAGACAAGTTTCTGGGAGATTAGTATGCCGAGTCGCAAAACAACGAGATGGCGATAATTAAAACTCAATTAAGGGGGAGAGAATCTTGGGTTAGGCAGTTAATTAATCATGCTATAATTACGTCGCAACTTCGTGGGTCAGGGTTTTAGACACTGTAACTTTCGAAAAGATAGTGTCGAGTGGCGAAATGCCGAGAACAAATTTTAATCATGGTTAGCCTTTTTGCCTCTACCTTGACCAGGGTTAGCTCGAAAGAACCTCGTGTTCTCGGCTCTCGGAGCTGTAAAATAAAAACTCGAACTTGGCGAATGCCAAGGCGCGAAATCCCGACGACATCTAATCATTGAGTTAAAATATTTTACCTTGGTTACTGTCTTGAGTGAAAATTTAAAACGACTTCGTCATTTTGTGACTCGGGACGTGTGAATTCATGGGTTATAGTATCCGACTTGCGAGATCCCGAAGTAAAACAAAGAGAGTGAAATTCTTACGAAAGTGGATTTGTTTCGAGACTGGAAAAGCATCGCTACTCATGTAATAAGGTTGCGGAGTTTTCAAAGTCTCGGGGGAAAAAATCAAAAGACCATCTTTAGATTTCAAGTATCAAAAATTGAAAATTGTGAAGGGTAAAAATAAAACAAGGGCGGCTCCAACATAGGCTCCAACTAGGGATCTCGCCTTCCTGTGAGGTGGGAAGAACAGTAGACCACGTGCCAATATTGGGTAAATGGAGTCAAAAGCTCAAAAATGCAGAAAAAATTCAAGGAAAAAGGATCGAAGGGGGTAAAAGACTTCGTTTTTACCTCGAGAAGTTTTTTCAAAATCAGATACTCTTTCCAAACACAGTTGTAGTCCCTTTCACAATTTTCCCTTTCCCACTACTAACTCTGGGTATGCTTTAAGACAGTCGAAACGACCCTAGGAGACTCAACTGATCTTGTGGCTCTTGGCTTGCATCAAAAGAATGAGATTATATATATTTTTAATTGGGAAGTCCCATCCGAACTCGGGATGTGGATCAGGTTTTTAGAAAGAATTGGTTACCAGAGTAGAGTGATATTCATGTATAACAGCCTTATAGATATCTCAGACATTTCTTCACTGCCAGCAAGCTTGTTCAGTACCCTGGTGAAGTTATCTGGCCCATTTAACTGAATTTCCTTTCACCACTTCGAAAAATATTTATGCATTTAAATGCTAAGATGAGGGCAATAATTTTTTAATTTCCTTTCATCATCTTCCTGGACTAGGTGGGGGTAATCATTTCTGAATTTCCTTTCACCACTTGTCTTATAATTTTATTTTTTGAGAACGAAGATGGGGGCAATCAGTTTGTATCAGGGCTGACATCTGTGTAATATTTTGCATCAGAGGTCTGTCAACTTACTTTGATTACTTGGTACCAAGCTTCCCTTGACCCTCACAACATCTTCGTTCTTAGGGAGAAAAGGAAAATAAATTTTTAAGGGGCATCCTGTTTGATCAAGCTTTGATTTTTCCGATGTTGTTGAAAAACCTAGGAAATTTAGGATCACTCTAAACGTTCCTTCACTTAGCAGGGGATCAAGTAGTTGTGCAGACCTGCTTTCTTTTCACAATCTATTTTGAGACCCAGGAGGCTAAAATGAAAACTTTTATTCCTTCGTAATGAAATGAAAGGATGGCAGCTTGTCAAGAGTTAGACCCGAAAATAGGCAGGATACAGGGCAATGATTTATTGTTCGAAAATACAGAAGGTCAAAACAGTTTGAGATTGGCTCTTGTAGATGTTTTTGGGGACGGTTACCTTTGACTGACTGTTCTTAGTTTTAGTGTATCATTCAAACCAAATGAAATCAAAGATTACCAAGCCAAGCAATAATCCTGTTATCTAACACTTTAGCCGATATTGCAATTTGAAAGATGTTACCTTGGTTTAATTTTGACAGTTTTTCATAACATGTGTGTTGAGAAATCCCACCTTTACCTTTTCTTTTCAATTTCTTTGTGCACTATGAAACTACTTTTTCGGTATCACCTATTTCATGCCGATTTATTTCTGATACTGATTTGCAAATTACTCCTCCCACTGGCTCATACATGGCTGGAATCCTGTAAAAGCAATTACGAGTTTTATTCGAAATATGTCGAAAAATTGTGAACAAAAGAAAACAGAAAACCAAAAGGGAAATGTTTTTAAAAGAAAATGCGTGTATGTACACCAAAAAACTCTTTTTTTTTCTCTTTTTTTCTTTTTTTCTTTTTACATATTGGCGACTGTTATGTCATGTAATGTTTCAGATATCGCCTGTTGACAGGGGCGCTGAGGACTTCTCCGTCGATGTTTTCCAGAAGGAAAGAATTTTCTCCTACTGGAGCCGAAACCCTGAATGGTCCATACCAGAGGTGGTCGAATTTACTATGCTTCGCTACTTCTTCCGTTCTCCCATCCCATCTTAGCACCAAATCACCTCGATAGAATTCTCGATCCTTCTCTTTTCAGTCGAACAGTGCTTTCATGTCATCTTGGTACTGCTGCATCTTTTCATCAACCTCGGTTCTCTGTTGTTGGACCTCAATTAGCTGATTAATTCTCCTGGTCAGAGGATTGGGTTCTTTGTTTTGGTCTTGCCACAACTTCATCATAGGTAGCGCCAGGTTTATGGGCAGAACGACATCTGTCCCATAGACCATTTGAAAAGGTGAAACGCCGATAGATCTTTTCGTGCTTATGCGGTTTTCCCACAATGCGTAATTTAAGTGTACATGCCAAGACCTCTTATTTTCATCCAATACCTTCTTGATAATGTTTACCAGGATCTTATTTGACGATTCGGCCAACCCGTTCCCTTGGGGGTAGTATGCAGTGGAGTGGCCGAGAATGATGTTGTATTTCTGACAAAAACTGATCATAGACATAGATTTAAATGCTTGGGCGTTGTCAGTAACTATCTTTCGGGGACAACCGAATCTCGACAAAATATTTTCCTCTAAGAAGTCGATTGCCACCGAGTATGTTGCCTTCTTGGTTGGAATGGCTTCCACCCATTTAGTAAAATAATCCGTGGTTGTTAAGATCCACCTATGTTGAGCACTGGAATGAGGATTGATCTCACCTATGAAGTCCAGACCCCATTGTTGAAATGGAGCCTCAGTTTTGACTGGAACGAGTGGTAGTGCAGGGAGTTTCTGTTTCCCAATGAATATTTGACAAGGGTCGCACACGCGTACTTTGGCATTTACGTCTGAAAATAGTTTCAGCCAATAGTAGCCTGCTCTCAAAATCTTATAGGTTGTGGCTCTCCATGCTTGGTGTCCTCCACAGACTCCTTCATGAAATTCCTCTATAACCCGAGGAGTTTCCGAATCGACCAAACAGACTAGTAGGAACCCGAGTGGATCCTTCCAGTATAGCTGGTTTTCGGCGATGCAATATTTTACAGCGTGGAGTTTTAAATTTCTGCACTTGGCTGATGATAGTCCATCTGGGAACTTCAGGTTCAACAAATAGAACACGATGTCTTTATACCAGCCCGACGCTATGAACTTTTCCTCAATATTTCTTGGATCTGTCTGGTCATCCGGCTTGTGTAGGTGTGTGTCTCTATCTTCTTCTTGGAGGAAATTAATATCAAGAGCTCTAAGATTCGACTCAGCCAAGAGTTTGGCTAGACCCTGCCCCTTTATCAATTTAGTCGGCTTGACTTCCAGATCAAATTCTTGTATTTTAGCGAGCCATCACCCTCTTTTTCCGTCACTGTCTGGCTATACCAATATGTCTTTTACAGAATTGGTGGGTACATACGTGATATCTTTGAATGTAGCACATAGGTTCTGAATGATTTCAATGATTTTACCATTGCATATGCTTGTTTTTCCATTATGTCATATTTGAATCCTGCATCTCTGAGGCTTTTGCTCAAAAATGCTATCGGCTATTCGAAACCCTCTTCATTTTTCTACAAGAGTACCACGACGATGGTATGTTCAGAAGCAAAAGAGAAGATGAGGAAATCCTTCAGATAATCTGGACTTGCTAGTACAGGTGCCTCGTTTATAACTTTTTTAATATGAACGAAAGATTCCCTGGCCTCAGCGGTCCAATTTACCCCACTATCCTTCTTCAACATTCCTGTAATTAGTTTGACAATCTCAGCAAAATTGGGAATGAACCTTCGCAGAAAATTTATCTTACCTAAGAATGATTGAATTTCTTTTATATTTCTCGGGATAGTGATAGTATCTATCGCTTCAATCCTCTTAGGATCAATCCTGATTCCTTCCTTAGATACAACATGGCCTAGAAGCTTACCTTCCTGCATAGCGAAATGTGATTTCTTTGGGTTCAGGGATAGGCCAAACCTGCGACACTTTTCGAAAGTCTGTTTCAGATGCATCAAATGTTCTT
>JZKD02S1672742.1:614911-638854 GCA_000966675.3 Picea glauca
CGATGAAGGGTTTTGGTATATTGAAGGTAGGCGAGGGTATACCATAGTGGATGGTGATGTCATGGCATGTGGGCGGGAGTGTGGAGAGGATCGTGGATGGTGACGTGGGGGGAGGGGGAAATGGGGAGTGAGGTGAGGGGACGTGAGGGAGTGTGAGGGTACGTAGGGGTAGTGGATAGGCTTAGGACTTAGGTTTGTTCTTTTTAATTTCTATTTACTTTTTAATATTTTAAGTTTTTGTCATATGTTACGTTGTTTTTTATGTTTTATTTTGTAACTTTGTTTTGTTTATTTGTTTTTGTGTTTTATTACAAATGTTTTATTATATTATATGTTATATTTAATTTTGAATTGTTTTATTTCTTTTATTTTTATTTTTAATATTAAATACTTTTTATTATATTTTAGCTTTTTAATATTTTATTTATTTAATTTTTTTATGATTTTGTTTTTAATATGTTTTATAATGTTTTTAAATATTATTTAATTTTTTGTTTTGTTTTTAATTTTAATTGTTTTTATTTAATTTTAAAATTAACCTAACTTTTAACCTAGATTACTAACTAATCACTAAYTAATTACTAATCTAGTTTTTTAACTAATTTAATAATTAATTAATTAATAATTAATTAATAATTAATCMATTATTAAATAGTMATTTATTAGTCAAAATTAACCTAAACTAACCTTACTGCTAACTTTTTTGGTTCATCCTAAGTCCGTTTGTGCAGGGATGGAAAGGCGGGATAATGGAGGCTGGCGAAAGACAAGGGGGAGAGGATGCAGCGGATGAAGGATGCAGAAGATGATGGAGGACTGAGCGACAAGAGTGGAGGGAGGAAACAGAATCACCTGAGCTATACTTCGTCATCCGGAGAGATGCCAAATAGATACATATTAGTCAGAAGACTGATTCCCATAATTTATGGGGTGATAACAAAAGTGATATGGTTTAAGGGCTTACTTCATGGCTTATGGTGTCGTTGAATCAATTTCTTTGAGATCCTTTGTAGAGGGTGCTCTTTCTCTCGAGTTACTGCATATTTATGTTAGGATATTTAGACACTTAGGAGTTAGTTAAGATCTACTTGGTATAATGTGCCTTTAGTTAAAAGTGTGTTTCTTAGTGTGTTTCTTTAGTATGCATTAGTATGCATTTGTAGTTAGGAAATTTGATGGTCACGATATGTTCGAGACATAGAGTGATCTGATGGTTCATATTATTCTCGATATTAATGACCACTGATTCGTGGCTTAACACCTGATTTCTCCATGATCTATATTTGAATCGCATGGAAGGTCATTTTTCGATGATCAATTGTGAGAAACTCTCTTGTAAAATATCTTTGTAATCTTTTTATTTTGCATTAATAAACTGCTCCAAGTGGCCATGCTGGTTGGGGCCGTGGATGTTTCCCCGTAGGGGTTCTACCCCATCAAAACATTAGTGTGTTGATATTTGATTTGTCTGTGTGACTGGTTACTCAATGTGTTTTTCCTCTATTGGAATACATGTTTTGTCAAACATGTTCTCAGTGCATGTTTGAAGACCCGCTCCTGTTGTAGATCGAGATCGTGAAGCCGAGTTGTCCCATCTTTGTTTTCTATCATTTTCATAAATTTTTGGGCTGATAATATTGTTCCATTTTATCTGGATTGCTAATTTAAGTTAGGAACACTTTTAGTTTCACTCCAAAAGGTTTCTATTTTCCCAAGATACGACCATTTCAGTGAGATCTGGAGGTATAAAGCCTGAATACAGGTTTTTAAAATTTTTGTAGAGTATTATTTTGGTTTTATATTATTTGTTTCCAGGTTGCTACTCTTTCATATCTATGTATTGTATTTTCCCCTTGCCCTATGTGATCTCAACAAATCAAAAACATATAGGAAAAGCTGCATCTTTTGGGTAAGCAAATTGGGATCTCACCATTGTTGTCATAGAGAAGCAAAAAAAAATTCTTGTGTGAAAAAAGGTTTTTTTTTGCATGATCTCCAAGGTCATCTTCAACAAAAAAACAACAAAAATCCTCTTTCTAAATAGTACAATATGTTTTCCTAGACCATTTGGCTAAGAGTTTCCTTATTAAGTAAAAGGTCTTGAGTTCAAGTCTCTCTTTTTGTTACATTTTTTGAAGAAGTTCATGCTCAAATTGTAAAGTGTATTTCACTTCAAGTATAAAAGTGAATCACTATCAGTAGCTTTAATATTTTATTTTAGAGTTATTTATTTTTCATGCAACTTTTCTTTTATAAAGTAACTTCATTGTAAAAGTGATCCCCACTTCTCTTTAAAAAAGTGTGTCACTTCATAAAGAAACTTTTCCCAAGGACCCACTGATGTTGATAAGAAAGTCAAATGGGATAATAGGAGTGACGAATCATGTGGACTAATCAGAATGTCCATCCCTCATGATTTAAGGTTCCACCTTAAAGAAATTGATGACCCTGATGATTCTTGGGAAAAGATTGAAGCTGTGTTTCATAAACTCAATATTATTTTAATACAACAGTTAGAAAATCAAGTGCTAAGCTTAAGTCCAAATGATTTTTATTGCCTTGGAGACTATCTATATAAGTTTAAAACAATCATAATTTTATGTGAAGAATGTGAGATAAAAATGGAGGAAGAGCATTGCATCTATCTTATTCTTTCTAAGATAGGTAGTGCATATTATGTGTTTATATCTAGCTTTTATGCCATCAAAGTGGCTTTAGGGAGATCTTATCAAAAACTAACTATTGAGTCCTTTTGTGCTTCTTTGATTAGAAAGGAAGATAATCTTGTACAACTTGGAGTGATCAAAACTACAAGTACCTCCAACAAATCCTTAGTTTCCCAGCAGAAAGATAAACCCAAGTATCCTAAGAAGCAACATCCTCACTACAACAACAAGAAACATAATGGTCCCAAACCCACTCAGACAAATTCATCTCCTAATGGAGACAAAGGAGAAAAGTATAAAAATAAGAAGATTGACATACATGACAAATTTTGTGATAAATATGGTCATGATGAGTCTAAATTTTTCTATAAGATGGCATCTTTAGAAGCAGATATGAAGAAGCACAACATCTGTATTGATTCTACTTCTTCTTCGTCTTCTCATGGACATGCACTTTTTTCTTCTGGTTTCTCCTTCAATACAAATTCTACTTATTCTCTTGATGATTGGCTTATTGATTCTAGAGCATCTTATCATATGGCTAAGTGTAAAGACATATTTTCTGTTGTAAATGAATGTAACACCAAGAAAATATTTGTTGGTGATGATAGATATCTTAGTGTTGTAGGATCTGGAACAATTCAAGTAGATAATGGTTATTTTAATGATGTATTATGTGTTCCAAGTCTTTATTGTAACCTTCTATCAATATATCAAATCACTCATTCAGGTGAAGGTAAAATCGTAGAGTTTTCACCTCACCAAGTTGTAATCAAGGATCTAAAATATCCTAAGCATGTTCTTGCAACTTGAATTATTGATGATATTACCAGGTTGTACAAGTGTGACAATGTTGGGTCATCATATTTTTCATCAATCTTTGTTGCTCATAGCGATGACTTGAACAAACTTTGGCATGAGTGGTTTGCTCATCTAAGCTATCTCTCATTGCAACAACTACGGAATCAATAGATGGTGACTGCTCTTCCTCATGTTTCATGCAGAGATGGTTTTTGTGCTGGTTTTGTTCTCGAAAACCATCATCGAGACAATTTTGAAAAACATGCCTCTTGGAACACCTCGGGCCCTTTGCAACTTGTTCACAGTGATTTGTGTGGTCCAATTTCTTCTCCTTATTTTTCTAGGTGCAAGTGTTTTCTAAATTTCATTGACGATTTTTCCAGATGTACTTACGTTTACTTCTTAAAACTTAAGAGTGAAGTTTTTGACAAGTTTTTGGCCTACAAGGCCCTTGTAGAAAAGTAATCTAGACATCAAATTAGAAAGTTAAGAACAAATAATGGAGACGAATATGTGAACAATAATTTTACAAGTTACTGCACTACGCATGGCATCTAAATGCAACACATTGTTCCATATAGACCACAACAAAATGGTGTTGTTGACAGAAAGAACCGCACATTAAAATAAATGTCTAATTGTATGATCCAATCTAAGGGATTAAGTATAAAGTATTGGGTGGAAGCAATTGACTGTGAAAATTACATAGTAAATCGCACTCCCACAAAGGCTCTTAAAAATATAACAACTAAAAAATCTTGGACTAAAATTAAACCAGATGTAAGTCACTTCCGTGTATTTAGCAGTACAACATGGGCTCAAATTCCTGGTGAGAAAAGGAAAGCATTGCATCCTAAAAGTGAGAAGTGTATATTTGTTGGTTATTCTGAAGATGTCAAAGTTTATAGACTTCTTCAACCACATTGTAATGAAATTATTATTATAAGAGATGTTAAATTTGATAAAAGTCACTTGGTATGCGAGCCTAATTCGACGATTGTGCCTTCTTCAACCTACGAGCTATCTTCGGCGTTTGTGAATTCTTCTATTCCTATTCTGGTTTCTTCTTCAGATGATGACAGTGAGGATGAAAATCCACCTTTTCGTGCTCACCTTCCTCTATATTATCCCTTTTAACCTGAAACAAAACCAATTCCATTGCTTCCTAGATGGGTCCATTCAATAGGAGAAGAAGCTAGTGGTATTGTCGGTGATCCTTTTGATCAATGTCAAACATGTTCACAGTTCCAATGAGCCTCTTCTCTTTTGGCTCAAGTTTCAGAGACTCATGATCTTGAGAAATTTGCAAAATATTCAGGTCATCCATATTTGGATACAACAATGAATGAAGAATATTGTTCTTTAATGGAAAACGATACTTGGGATCTTGTACCTCTTCCAAAAGGAAGAAAACTTGTCAGATGTAAATGGATCTATAGAAATAAGTATGCATCATATGTAAGTGTTGGAAGACACAAATCTCGGTTAGTTGCCAAAGGATTTTCCCAAGTTGAAGGAATTGAATATAATGAAACATTTTCCCTTGTAGAAAAAATTAATTCCATCTGCCTTTTTGTTTCCCTTGCTTCCTTAGATAAATCGGAGGTCCATCAGATGGATGTTAAATTCACCTTCTTGCACAAAGATTTGCAAGAAGAAATATACATGGAAATACCTCCTGGCTATGTCCATAATGACTCTAGCCTTGTTTGTCACCTTAAAAATTCTCGTTATGGTCTTAAGCAAGCTCCTCGAGCTTGGTATGAAAAAATGAACAACTTTCTTATTGACACTAAATTCTCTAGATGCCATTCTGATCCTAATGTCTATATGAAGAACATAGGAGGTCATATCATAATTTATTTCCTATATGTTGATGACCTTATCCTTACTGGTAGTGACTTGAAACTTTTAAAACATGTGAAAACCAACCTTAAAAAGAAATTTCAAATGATAGACTTAGGTTTTTCTCACTATTTCCTTGGCCTCCAAGTTTTGCAAACCAATGAAAGAATTTTTCTTTCCCAGTCTAAGTATGCTTGTGACCTTCTTTGTTTCTTTCAAATGGACTATTGTAAACCATACCCTTCTCCATTCCAGTATGGAGTCAAGCTTATTTCCACCTATACTTCTCTGGAATTGATGCCACCCTGTACCGTTAGTTAATTAGTAGCCTCTTATACTTGTCTCATACCCATCCCGATCTTTCCTTCGTTGATGGTCTTGTTTCTTGGTATATGTAAAGACCCCATGAAAGCCATTGGAAAGAAACTAAAAGGATACTTCTTTATGTCTGTGGTACAATTCAGTTCGGGATACATTACAGTTCAGGGGGGAATCCTTTATTGGTTGGTTTCACTGATGCAAATTGGGCCGATTACCCTAATGATCAGAAGTCTATTGCAGGTCATTAAGGGGGGATAGGCTCTAATGCCTCCTTCCTTCTATTGTGTCACTATTGTAAATCCTTCAATCCTATCCCAAGTTTTTCTTAAGAGGGGATGTTAGGATATTTATACACTTAGGAGTTAGTTCATATCTACTTGGTATAATGTGTCGTTAGGTAAAAATGTGTTTCTTTAGTATGCATTAGTATGCATTTGTAGTTAGGAAATCCGACGGTCACGATATGTTCCCGACATAGAGTGATCTGACGGTTCATATTATCCTCGATATTAATAACCATTGATCCATGGATTAACACCTGATTGGTCCATGATCTCTATTTAAATAGCATGGAGGGTCATTTTCCAATGATATATTGTGAGAAACTCTCTTGTAAAATCTCTCTGTAATATTTTTCTTTTGCATTAATAAACTGCTCCAAGTGGTCATGTTTGTTGGGGCTATGGATGTTTCCCCGTAGGGGTTTTATCACGTCAAAAAATTAGCGTGTTTATCTTTGATCTGGTTGTGTGAGTGTTTACTGAAGGTGTTTGTTCTCTGTTGGAATACCTATGTTGTCGAAAAATTTACATGTTATTTTTCCCAAACCCCTTTATCCTTCGTCTTTCCAATCCCTTTATCATATTTGCAAGTCCCCATTGTTGTGTTGGTTTTGTCACATGGGTGATAAAAAACACAACACTTGCATGCTTAGTCAAGTCAGCTAAACAAGACATAGGTTTGTGATTTGATTAAATAACCAAATACACATGAAACAAGGAAATAAAAACTAAAAACAACTAAGAAATAAATGTTAGAGAAGCTTGCAAGAACTAGAACCATGAAAAACAAAAAATGACCAATATATAGCTATCAATGGATCAATATATTGATAGGTTAGACACCATAGAGAAATGCAAGGACTTATTAATCCCCTCTTCCTCCTTGGGAGGGATCTTGAGTTCCCTAATAGATATCTCTTCTCTTCATGCAATGGCAAGTGACAATGATGAAGAAATACAATGGCAATTCCCTCAAGAGGTGAGTGGAATGGTCCTTTATATAGTGCTTGAATGATTCAAAGAGAAAAGAGGATTCTCAAAGAAGAATTCTTCCAGCATAACAATACCTTGAAGTTATTATTTTTCTAGCACACCCATGGAACATATTTATAGTGTCCATTCATGGAAATATACAACTGGTTCATAGTGTGAACAAGGGGAATTTTAGGCCAGTTCATAACCTTTGGCCAGCCTCCAAGCTAGATTTCTCTCACATCTGAGTGTCAAAACGCATTGCGGGTCGAACTAGAAGTGGTTGAGAGGCCGACCAAATACATAAATGCATCGTTCATGAGGATTGGGTGGATTTTCTCGTATAAAGTTGTGCATGTTGCACACGATGCACGTTGAGAGATGTGTTAGCCTATGCATTCTGCACACTCTGCACATGCTCCCTTTGCTAAATTTGTGCACTTCAATTTTTGGACCAAGTGTACATTTTTTTTTCCTTTTGATGGGTTTTGGTGTTGTGGGTGTACTAAATTTTGTTAGCATTGATGTCTTTCTTGAACCATTGTGTGCAATGTTGCACCTGATTTTTCAGTGATAATAGATGACCCGTGATGTGTGAGGTTAGGAGCATACGTATAGCCAAAATACATCAATGTATCTTTTGCTGAGACTACCATTATAAGGAAGAGTCAGGAGAGGAACAACAAGAGTGATCCGTCAGAGGGAGAGGGAAAATTATGGGACCCAAACCTTTCTCTAGGAAAAAATAAAATCTGTGTACAAACGAGGTGGGCATGCCCCATGCTCATGTCATGAAACCAAAATGTCTAACTGTAACTGAAGAGGTATGATGATGTAGATAACCACAGTGCCCTCAGGGGAAATTGATAATGGAAGATGACAATTCTGAATGGTGAACGGGCTCTGAAGTGAGTAAAGGATGACTATAAGAAGTGTTGATGACTCGTAGGCATTGATGGCCTAACAAATTCATAGGTCTTTGGCTGGTATGAAAACTGCAATGGTCACATAGTAAGACCCATTGTAACATGAAAGCTTGTTGAAGTCAAATGTTATGGGGGTCAATAGAATTAGAAATAAATGATGATTCTCTTTGTGTCGTTTGAGACTCCTCATTGAAAAGGTAATGAGAGTCAAGATACTATTTCCCTTCTGGAAACTATGATGATGTCAATAGAAAGGGAAACACGACACCAATAATCAAAGGGATTCTTGAAATCCACTGAGTAATAGATGATATCAGGTACTGATGAGGAATCATGGATGAAATCAAGATTCTATGGGACTTAATACTTCCCTTGGTTGGGGTATTTGAAGGATGACTGGAAACAACCGTAAAACTGAATCTGGTGTTAGGGGGACGACTAGATATGAGGTTAAATTGTGTCAGAGGCTAACAAAGTGGGAAAAATTAGAGACTATGGGCACATGGACTTGGGATAATTGGGGTTTGTTAACAATGTATGTATGAAAAAAGGGTGGATGCCCCAACAAAGGGAGACATGGTTTGCTTTGTCGGGTAAAATAAGGTCGACGAGGATCATGACTAAAAATATATGTGTATGCTAGAAACAAGGGCATTATATAATTACCAAAGAAATAAAGAATAATTGGGGTTGAGTATATAGATACAGAAATAGGTGCCCCAGTGAAATATGGCTTGGCCTATTTAGAGCACACGTTTGTGAAAGATAACTAGTGGTGGGTTGGTTTTTGTATTAGGTAAGTGAATGGAAAAAACTATGAAAATGGGAAAACTGATGGTGGATGAGATGGAGGGCTAATGGAATTATGGGGGTGTAGTGAATAGAACCAAGTGTAGGATGATATGATTCGGGAGTCCATTGGGAAGCTTAGCAATATGATGAAAATAAGTATAGGGTTCAGTCTCGAAAGTGAAAAATACTATCGAGACTCCCAATCCTAGGGGGTGAAATAAACATGAGTTTTGAGTTGATGAGGGGAACTATGAATTGGGACAACTCATGTAGGGGAGAGTGCTATCAGATGACAGTATCAAATGGTGGAAGAGGAAGAAATATTGCAGAGTTTAATGTAGGGATCCTAAAGGCAAATGTTAGAGGGTGTGATTGGGATATGCAATTGGTTTATAGAGGGAATAATTACATGCCAGTGTCAAGCATATACCTGAATGGGTTGTAAATCTTGTTGAACAAGTACCTGCACACATGAAAACCAAATACCCAACATGAATAATATATGATGATAAAGAACATATAACAACTATTTGATAAATCTGAAAGTGAGCATGCGTACCTAAATGTGGCATGAAAAAAATGCTCCTCTGGGGCCAAGTGTAGATGATAACATGTGGAATGTGAATGTGTATATGGAGGGATGAGGATATCTTCACTGAGAACAAATCAAAAAATAGAGGTTCTAGGCTCTTGTTACATAGTGTGGAATTTGGGAAAAGGGGGGTATATATTGATGGTGGGCCCACAATTCCACCTCATTTGTACCTGTCACTATTATTGAGCTCACGAGAGAGCTATGAGGATATTTTGAGACTACGAGAACGTGGGGCTATCGATCCAGGAGCGACGATAGAAAGGTTAGTGACCCTATCATCCTGCACAATGTGAAATTGATAGATTGTGGGTAAAGGATGTACAAAGGGCCATACAAGGGGTTTTGAAGGGTAGGGGCCTAAAAGTGCATGGGAAAAGGGGGAATAACCATGCACGTGTGCACGGGTAAAACTCGATTTCCTGCACATTATGTGCAGGTTTTTCCTTGGCATTCATGCACTGACGAGTGTGTGGCTGTGGTGAGGAAATGCACGCATAATGTGCAGTTGTCCTTGAGACAACCACACATGTGGACATGTGGGTTGGCCAGACAGGCATGCATAGGATGCGTTTCTGTATGAGTGACAATTGCACATATCTGCATGACTGTGAGAGAGATATTTTCACATAAGTGTGCAGTTATTTGAAGAACAATCATGCATTGATGCACAAGTGTATGGGGAAAACTCACGCATTGCGTGTAGACTTAGTGGTGTATTTTGTTGGATATATTTTTTTTTTTGATGGATGATGTGGTTGATCAAATGTTTATGGGTGGATACATGTGATATACAGATTCTAGAGAATGATGTCGATCCACCCGGAAGAGTGGGACTAGGACTAGTTAAAAGAGGATGCGAGGGTGGAAACGGGCATATGTACACACTTGGAAGCCTACAAGTTGCTCAATTTTTTCAACTTCCCCCTTATACGGTCCTAAGAATACCTGCTCCAATTTCTTATTAGGATGTGGAGCATTGATATGCAATGCTTCATTGTGAGGGAGGAGTAATTGACATTCTCTACAATAGAGGATGTGTAACTTTTGACGGGGCACCAATTTCGTAGGAGGGAACTAGCCGTCCATCCCCATATGTCAGGGGAGGATCGGGTGGAGATCGGGGCAGATCAACACTGTTATGGGATGAACCCAATGTTGGGTTCGATCATCCATATTGAGGCCATTGATGACTTATTGATTGAGTGCATCATGACCATGGTGGTGAGGATATAAGAATCCTTGGGTACTCAACGGATCACTGGTGGTCAACTGAGAGTGATATAGGAGGTTCTAGATGGGGACCTTTTTTCATGGGGTGTGATGATGCACACCAAGATGATGTCCCAGATTAACCAGTGTCATTATACTGACTCCAGTGACTTTGCATTTGGGTCTTTGTTAGTGGCCTAGTTTTTGGATAGCGTGCCTCTATGGCATTTGCGGATTCTTTTAGGGCCAACAGGGTGACGAGAGCCAGGATTGATGTAGTGGGCACATGTATTAGACCGGCATGGATGAGGGGAAGGTGTCCATTACTTCACTTTCATGGTGGCTCGATTGTGGCACTAGATGTCATAGGTGATTCTGAGATATCCATATGAAGGTATGGACTTCCGACAGGATCCACACATGGTTCTACCTCCTGGGGAGGACTGGGAGTAGAGAGGTATGTGTTGTATCTGTTTTTGTGATTTTGGTAGATAAAATTTATTAGACATATATATGGATGCTGAAATTATATCTGGTGTTTTTTTGTAGATGTTGGACCCCGGGGATGAGAGGTAGAGGTTATTGGGGAGCTGACTTGATGGGAGCCATATTGACTGGATCCTGTAGAGTCGAGGGCTAGTAGAGGCATCAACGAGATTTCATCGGTGAAGGACCGACTAGAGAGCTAAAGGGAGACATCAGGGCCATGCTAGCGGGTCTATGTCAACAGTTCGAGGGGGTCCTGCAAGGTGTTCCTGAGGGAATATGGGCCCACACCTAGGACAAGGAGGTCTTGAACCAGTGTGTGGGGGTACCAAGAGAGTGGAGGACATTGATTCGTAGAGCAATAGTGGTGGGGGAAGAAATGACTAGTCGACTGCCTCTTGGAGATGGAGGGTGCCCAGCAAATGGGGCACCTCTGACTAACATAGGACCTGGGGGGGGAGCTCTGGGGCACCTTGAGTGCTGATTTTTGTATGTACGGGTTTGGGAGCCTGATTTTTGTATAGGGTATTTGATACACATTTTGTACTCATAGGGATGAGGGGACTCATGAGCCTACATGCATTTGTATATTTATTTTTGTAAAACATTTATGACCTTGATATATATATGATGGATACATTGATCATGTATGTCTTTATGTTTTGTGTTTTATGAGGTATGATGTATATTTTATGTGTTGACAAATGTATGATGATGTGTATATCATGTTGTTTAATGTGACGAATTCCAATCTAATACTAGGTTAGCCATGTGATATGTTACTTGATTGAGGTCTCTTGGAATATGTGTAAATGTGATGGAATCAAAGTTGTGAGATAGGAGTCTAACTTGCATATATTTGCGAAAGAGGCAAGGATCATGAACATGATACATGTTGTTGAGTTGTAGGACAACAAGCTTAGAATATAATAGAATGCTAAGGTGATGAATAGGTGGTGACTAGACTCAACAAGGAGACCAATGATAGCGTCATATTCAGCTTGGTTGTTCTTGGTCAGGACTAAACATATGCCACTAGAGTGGAGTAGGATATGTGAGGGGGTATAGATATACCAAGTGGCCAAAGCGAGATTCCGGGTCCAACACCTGGCATTGTCAGCATAACTGATGTGATAGGTTGATGGATGATGCATATGTCAATAACATGGGTGAGAGATCAAACACTAGGAGTGGTGGCAGCAAAGAAGACTAAAAAATCTACAAATTTGTACAAAGAGAAACCTAAGGTAGGGGGATATGCTTAGGAGTAAAACATCTTTAAGTACAACCCATTGACAAGTTCTTTAAGAGGGTAGCCTTCTATAGATGCTAATATGTAGGCGACTTTAGTGAGGCAATGTTGGATGATGAAGGGGCCATGCCATAATGACTCGAATTTCCCATGGCCTAGAGTGTCATGGGCAATATAATAGGCTAACACGATATCACCTTCATTGAATGAGAGAAGGTTGACATGGCAGTCAAAGGTGGCTTCAGACCATCTTTTAGCTACCTCATTATGTTGTAATGAAGATAAACAGTCTTCATCAAGTGACTGTAAGGTCAGTAGGAGTTGCTCCATTGGAGCAGTGTCAGGTAAGAGATCTATGGTAGTGCGTAAGGTGGGTATTTTTCACTCGATAGGGAGGGTGGCTTCAATCCCATGGATGAGGTAGAACATTGTAAAACCAGTGGTAGTTTGGACTTTTGTGTGATAATCCCCTGAGGAGGAAAACAACATATGATGCCAGTTGGTATTATGTTTGTTGATGGTACATTGTAGCATGGTTTCGATGACTTTATTGACAACCTCGACCTACCCATTGAACTGAGGGTAGTATGGGGAGGAAAAACCATGGGTGAAGCCTAATTTTGAGGAGAGTTTTGCAAAGATCTCATTCTCAAAATGTTTACCATGATCTAAAACTAATTGTTGTGGGACTCTGAACTGGGTAATGACATGGTTGAAGAAACATTGTGCTATTGTGTCAGTAGTGTTGTTTAATGCGGGCATGGATTCAACCCATTTGGTAAAATAATCCACTTCCATGAAAATGTACTTGCATCCATTACTAGATGGAGGATGGAAATTCATGAAGTCTATGCCCCATTTACATATGGAGTTGGTTGTGACAACTGGGTGTAGAAGATATGGTGGAGCTCATGCTTTGTTTGCATAAAGCTAGCATTTTTCGCATCGCTTGACAACGTGGATGAAATCATGAAACAAAGTGGGACAAAAGCACCCTGCTCGAATGATTTTTTGGGTGGTAGACATACCTGAGAGGTGGCCAACACAAGCGTTGTTGTGGAAATAATTAAAGACTATGCTGGCTTCGTTGATGGTAAGACATTGTTGAAGGATGGTATCAACCTCATGTCAATAGAGAATGTCTCGGATGAGGAGGTATCGAGGGGCATGGTTGAGAACTTGTCAACGATCATCTATAGAGAGATGAGACCCAAACTTATGTGTACAAAGGTAGACGAGGAGGTCACCATACCAGGAGTCATCAGAGGGGATGACGAAGAGGTATTCATCGGGGAAATCCTCATTGATGGGGGAAGCTTTGGCATCCAAGGGAAAATCCGTAATGAGTTCGACTAGGATAGGAAATTTATTTCTTTCGGAGTAGAGAACTATAGATCGTATTCCTGGAGGGTAATGACCCATCAGGCCAATTTTCAATTAAATTATCGATGACTAAAAAAGTACTACGTAGGGTTGCAATCTATTACGACCTTGGTAGTTCAAGGAAAAATGTAATGTCGCAGTTTTTGGACTGCGAGGACGACTGCTAAAGTCAGTTTCTCATCATGATTATATTTCAAGGATGTCCATGAAAGGTTTTTACTAATCTAGTAAATCACAAGTTCACACCCATCATCCCCTAATTGGATGAGGACTCCTAGAACTGAGATAGTTGAGGATGATAAGTACAGGATGTAATCACGATCATAGTTTAGAGGACTAATCAAAGGGGAATTGGATAGGGTGGATTTTAAATCATCAAATGTTTTTTGAGCATGTTTGTCCCATCAAAATAGGATATCATGTCATAGTAGGCAGAAAAAACCATGTTCACAAGTAGCATAGTCTGGGACAAAGCGACATACAAAGTTGGCTTTGCCTTATAAGCTCTGTAGTTGACGTAAATTAATATGTGGTGGAATTTTTGTAATAGCTTGGACCTTGAAGGGGTCCACCATGATGTCGTGTTGGAAGAGAATGAACCCAAGGAGGCATCCGACTGTGACAAAAAATATGCACTTGAGGGGGTTCAAGCGGATATTATACTGGCAACATTGCTGGAAAATGATGTGTAAGTCATCTAAATGTTGGGTTTTATTTTTGGATCAAGTAGTGAGGTCATCCAAATGAGCAAGGATGATGTGATCCAGATCATGAAAAACATAGGCCATGGCCTGTTGAAATGTACAACCGATGTTTTTGAGTCCAAAAGGCATGACGCGATAAGAAAAGGTACCCCAAATGGATGTAAAAGAAGTTTTGTACTGATCTGCTAGGTGGATTCGAATTTGATTATAGCCAAAGAACTCATCCATAAACGAAAGTACCTCATGGAAGACAAAATCATTGATTATTTGGTCGATGAAAGGGGTTGGGAAGTTTTCTTTGGGACAAGCATGTTTGAGATCACGAATGTTTATGTCGACACAAATAGTTCCATGTTTTTTATTAACAGGCATGGGGATGGAGACCCACGAAGTGTACATAATGGGGTAAATGAAACCGACTATGCATAACTTGTCAATTTCAGCTTTGATATCCACATATTTGGATGGGTGGAGGGGGCATTGATTTTTAAGAACAGGGATGATATTCGACCAGGTGTCAATTCAATGTTCGACTATAGAAGGATCGAGGTTGGGCATCTTCGTATATGACAGGAAAAAATATCCCAGTATTCCTGAAAGAGAGCTTTGTAAGCAATGATTTCTTCAAGGGAGCATGCAACACCAATGGTGATCTTTAATATCATGGTTGGTTTAATCAAAATGTCAATTTTGACGATGGGGGAGATGTTGGCCATGTTTCCTTCTTCAAAATAATCAGGGGCAGGGATATGGTTTTTGAACCAGTGAATATGCCCTAAAGGAATGAAATCCTTGGTTTTGATTGTGCACAGAGAGGCTTGGGTAGGAGCATGAAAGGCCTCTTGTGAGAGGAAAAGTGATTGATGATGGAGTGCATTTCATGGGAAATCGGGGGTGGTCAATTCCTCCAAGATATATTCATCATAGTGGAAAATGAGAGAAGATAGGGGATCCTAGAAGATGGAAGGGGGTATCGTTAATGGGTAAGTGTTATTGTCCTTGGCTAATGAGGACGTATAAGGGATATTTTCTCGATGGTGTGAAGGCTCACTTTTCATAAACCAAATGTCATGATCCTAGGGATGGTATCTCATTCGTGTGGAGCCTAACGAAGAGACATAATGAATGTCAATGATGTAAGCAGTAGTAGGCAGGGCCTATGGGGGCTCAAGTAGGGAGTTGTAGCATACTAGGGCTAATGTTTGGCAGAATTTAAGTAGATATAGGAAATGATGAGTGTGATGGTCATACTTTGAGAAGATGTTAGAAGATAAATTGGTCCGTAACCCTTTCTTGCGTGTGGTTGAGGACTCCATAGTAATAACAAAAGTACTTGGTGGAGTGGTAAGGAATGGGGTTTTTTTGGGGAGCTCGATAAGATTGCATAAATCGGGAAGATTAGGAAATATGTTGGTGGGGTGTCCTTCTCTTTCACATAAGGCGCAAGGAGGTTGATCTCAGGGAGGTAGCAGAGCTATGGGCTTGTTCTTCCTTTGTCTACCCCTAGTGGTGGTGGTGTTTCCTCTATTTGGGTGTGAGGGTGGTGTGGTAGGAGCTTGTAATGGTATCTGCATCGGGAATCCCTCTGTTTGAGGAGGAAGAGATGGTATAGGAACCATGGATGGTGGTTGGGGATACCATAACAGGATGGAAAGAACCATGTTGGGAAGCATGAGAGTAGCATCTACCTGGAATTCTTGGACTCTAGGTGGGGGTAGAAGAAGGGGATTTGAGTAATGGCTTGGGGGACTATCTCCCAGATCAGGTCTTTCCCGTGGAGGGTTGGGGAGGGGGGGGGGAATCCTAGACAATTGGTTCGATGGGGGTTTCAGGTAATTCATGAGGTATTAGTTTTCTGACTGGTGGAACTTTGATGTGGGGAGGCACCTCAATGAGAGGAGTATTGTCTCTGATATCAGTTTCATTAGAGGAAACTAGACACACTTGTGCCGAAATGGATGGATATAGGAGAGGTGGTGCTCCATGATAAGTCCCTAACAAAGATGGTTCCTTGAATATTCCAATACCCATGTCGATGATTGAAAAGTAATTTGACCTAGTGTGGACAAGGGGGAGTATGTTATCGATGTTGGTGGAATGATTAGGCTCGTAATGTGTAAGTTGGTCGATGGTGACGATTTTTCCGTTATGGGGGAACATCTCCGTACTAAACAAATAAGAGGATACAACCTTCATAGAATACATGCATCTACGACCAAACAAAATATTGTAATCAAGTGGGGTGTCGATAACCTCAATGTCAACCAGAATGGTTTTTACCACAATTTCTACGAGGACATTTTGGAAGATCCTTTCAGGGGATGATGGTAAACCGTCATAAGCTCTTAGGGTAATGGATGATGGTACTAACTCAAGTGAGCCAAGTTTCTTCCATAAAACTTTGTACACGATGCATGTGGATGCATCTTCATATATTATACACCGATGAACTATAATGTTCTAGATCTTAACTAGTATCTAAAAATCTAATAGGGTGCGGAGGAGTGGTTCCCCGTTATCTAGATCAAAGGTGACGAGTCACGTATCAACTGGGTCAACTGCCCCAAAAGTGGAAAGAATGGATTTGTGCTATGAGGGACATTTTTGGAAGAATTCCAATATAGATATGGTTGTAGGGTATTGTGATAAATCATTGACCAAACTGTAGTTATGGGCGGCCCTAGCATGAGGGTTATGTACATTCCATCATAAAGGTATGCGATGTATACATGGATTAGGTTCACTGTTAGGGCTTGGAATCATCAATGGTTGTCTGGTTGTATTGGGAGTAGTTCCTAAGGTGGTTGGAGTAGAATAAAGAGATAATCTTTATTGGCAACCGTGAGTTTGCAAAAGAATCTCTTCCTTGCTGGTAAGGAGGATATTGCGATTGACTAGATTTTTGGGTTGATTGGGACCTGGATTTTGATAATACCCCATATGTGGTGGGGTAGATTTTATCTCTTGTTGGGTATTCATCACACCTTTTTGTGGAATAGGGTTTTGAAAAACAGTTGGAGGTGGTGGTTGCAAATAATGCTGTGTGGCCTACTGAGGGGCAGGCGGTGCCGGAGGGAATTGAGTGTTCATGGATTCTTTCATCCATTTGAAATTGACAATTTGGGGTAGTGGTGAGTATAATGTCCACACTCACCACACAGATCACAAGGGATTGTGCTAAATCATCGACCAAACTGTAGTTATGGGTGGCCCTAGCATAAGGATTATGTACATTCCATCATAAAGGTATGTGAGGTATACATGGATTTGGTTCAGTGTTAGGGTGTGGAATCATCAATGGTTGTCTAGTTGTATCAAGAGTTTTTCCCTAGGTGGTTGGAGTAGAATCAAGAGGGAATATGTATTGAAAACCATTTGTTTGCAGAAGAATCTCTTCCTCACTGGTAAGGAGGATATTGCAATCGGTCGAATTTTCGGGTTGATAGGGACCTGGATTTTGATACTGCCCCATTTGTGTTGGGGTAGATTTTATCTCTTGTTGGGTATTCATAACACATTGTTGTGGAATAGGGTTTTGCAAAACATCCATAGGTGGTGGTTGCAAATAATGTTGTGGGCCCTGCTGAGGGGAAGGCAATGCCAGAGGGAATTGACGGTTCATGGATTCTTTCATCCATTTGAAATCGACAATTTGGGGGTAGTGGTGAGTATAATGTTCATAATAGCCACATAGAGAACAAGGGAAGTTATTTATGAGGTTTGTTTTCTTCCCTTATCATGGTTTATTGTTATTGTTTCTCCCTTGGAGGTTTCTGTTGCCTTGATTTTGGTTTCCCCCAGCGGGTTGGTTTTGTTGGGGGTTATTTCCTCATGGTCTTGGGTTGTTATTGTTTCAGTTTTTTCCTTTATTCTTGTCATTTTTCATATGATGGGATGGTTTTTACGTATTCAATTGTTGAAAATAATGAACCTGTTGAATGGGAGAAGGATTAACAAAATTAACCCTGACATGTGGTTTTCCTTATGGTGTAGCAACTGCTTGGGAAGGACTAGGAAATGGAAAATATGGATTGTTTTGTGGAGACGATCCATATGGTGTGTAGGAAGTTGAAGTATTTCCACCACTATTGGGTTTATGTGCAGGGGATGGGGGTGAACTTGTACTTGGTTGAGAGACCACATGCATCATGGGTACCGGTGGGGGTCACCCCAACGACTAAGAGGGAACAACATGATATGATTTTCGGTGAGTTGTAGGAGGTAATAAGACATCCCTCCATATGGTTGAATATATTGGTTTTCACCATAAGTAGGTGAGGGGTGGCTGTAAGGGTTGATGTCTGTCATAGAACAAATCAACCCATCCACAGAATGAGACACCCTAGGTTTTTCCTAGCAAAATGGTAGGGGTCGGGGTGCATCAGGAAATATTGTGTACAAGTAACCTGATTGAGAATATATGAGGTCAAATTGTTGGGCCTTTATGATGTCCTCCTCTTCTTATTGAGGAAAAGTAGATGTGACATCCTTGTCAACTACAGGGACTAGTGATTTCAAAAACCAATCGAGACGTTGTTCTTTCATGGTTTTTTCTTTACATAAACTACGTCGTCGACTCCATTCATGAATGTGGTCAGTGATATGGATATAAGTAGTATGTTTGAATTGAAAGATAAGTTATAAACCACTGCCATGTTGAATTGGTAATTGGAAGAATGACAAAAACCCCTTGGCCAATGATTCAAAGGTCACATGGGACCCTGATTCTTCATCCATATACCATTTGGCTGATGAACCCATGAGAGTTTTTTGAAATAACCTTAAGTGGATGGAATCATCCATGATGTTGTTTGAATATCACCATACGTGGAAGGTCATAACATGGTTTCTGGGGTCTTCCCTTGGTTTTCCTTCAAACTTCAAAATGTTTGAAGGCAACTTGGTAGGCATATTGGGCCAAGTGGCATCATGTAAAATGGGATCATTCGTGAGTTTGGTTAAATTAGGAATGTTGAGGTATGCCAAGTATGGAAAATGGGGATTTGGCGAAGGATTAGTTCCATCCATCGTGTGTGTGGTAATGGACTTGTCCCTTGAGAGGGATTTAGTGGGTGTGTACTTCTTCCTTGAGAATAATTTTGACTCCTGCCCCCTTGTGAAGGAGAACCAACAGATGGATTGCCTTGGGTATGTGACCCAAAAAAAATGGAACCAAGTAAACTTGATCCCAAAATAGTATCACTCACAAGGGTGTGATATGGTTGAGCCAATGATTTGGCAAGACTAGGGACTCCTCCTAGAATAGGAGGGAGATTCTGCAAGCATCTAGAATGACAAGGATTTTGTGGGTCCCCTATGGTTCCGAGTAGTAAAGTGAATGTTGGAAAATGGTGACAAGAGAAATAAATAAACAAGTTATTTTATAATTTTTACCTTCAAAAAATAATATAATTCAACATTGCATGTAATCAAATGAACATCATACATAAATTAATTGTAAAACAAGCATGTGGATAGGGGGATTTTGTCTGTGTGGGGGAACAATAAAAAAAATAAAAGCTCGTGTCCTAAAAACTTATCGTCCTTCCTCTCGATTGAGCATTGTTCCTTCCAATAACACTCTAAAGTGGGTTCTAAATTCACCAGAAGAGGAACTACTAAAGGTTGAAGTAGTCAATTATAATGAACAATAGAGGGTATATATATTGAAAGAGCTGGCAATATTTCCCAATAGCCACTGAAAATTCGACCAAGGTACGATTGCAGCCCAAAATCGCCACCTGTGTAGATATCCTAAGTTTGGCCACTAAGTACCTCGGTCAAAGTGCAACATTTAGATTTTTGACCTTAGAAATGGGTCACATGTTGGATGCCCTCACAATAGTTGAGTGACTCAAGGAGGGATGTGTAGAACAATCGGACCTTGGCCTTCGACCCTTCATGGGTATTTCCCTACCTTATGTATAGGAACACTTGACTTGGAGGATTTTGAAGTATCCCTATTCTCAACTTCTATTGCTTCAAAATGTGAGAACCAAATAACGGGGGGTTATTTGGATGCCTACCCCTGAGATCCTACCTAGACTAAAAATTTACTATTGGCACCTCTTGTGGAGGAAAATTTAGTGTGTTTTTAGAAAAAATTTAGATGTGGTGGGATGAGATATTGGGGTCATGTACCAATCTCATTTTAATTAAATGGTTGTGGATAATTTCCAAAGAAGTATTCAGATCTTTCAAAATTCCTTTGAAGTACTTGTGGGTGCTTAAAAAAAAATCTTACTTTGACCACCACTATTCTGATAGAAACTATGTGTGTGAGGAGTGGATTTGTGTGTAGGAAAGTGAAAAGTGTGGAAAAGAGTTTTAATAAGTTAAGTGTAAGATTGTGTCATGTGGACTTCATGTGGTCCTTACAAATCTTCTTACCTATCTTACTATGTGTCTTTAGTACAACCTTGTGGAATCTTTAAATCCCTAGATAACTAGCAATGTGGACATATGGGTCCTTACTTGATCCTTTAAACTCCCTAGAATGTTGTCTATACTAAGAAATCTTTTGAAAACTAGCCTAGAATTGTAGACATGTGGGCATGTGTGGGTCCATTACTTGATCTTTTAAACTTTCCTAGAGTGTTGTTTAAATTAAGAAAGCATTTAGAAACTTATCCTAGTATTGCAAACATGTGGGCATGTATGGGACGTTACAAAGCTTTAAGATGTTTTCAAAAACTACAAGGTACCCTAGGGGTGTTTTGTCCTCTCCTAATGATTTGTTAAGGGAGATGAAATTTCCTTTCAACCACCTTTTCTTATTGCCTATATCACACTAGGGTGCAGGGGAAGAGCATACTTGAGGGTCAAAAATTGATTTCTAGTCCCAAATTAATTGATTGTGTTTGAAAAAGAAATAACTTCAACTCAAAATTTTACATGCCAAATGAACCATCCATGTGGCAATGAAGCAAAGAGAAGAATTATGATTCTTTTTATGCCTAAGTGCTTATGTTAGCTAACCTTCCTTGTGATAAACGACTCTAAGTGAAGTGTGATTTCTTTACAAAGTGTAGGAAATTAAAATATGAAGCCAATGGGCCCTCAAACCATTCATAAAAACCATTACAATTTTCCAAAAAAGAACTTATGCGTGGGTTGTAGTTATGATAGGTGCACAAAGAGCACATAATTCACAGAGTAATGAATACTATGGAACACACAATGCCCAGAGTTCACGTCTGTGTGGATTGAAAGACGTGGACTTCATGTCATGCGTTGGGAAATGAATTTCCAAGTGAAGTTTTGTCACCCTGGCTCTGAATTTTGACTTTAGAAGGTTGGAGTAGGTCGGTTTTGGTACCTGCATATCAAAACAATTAGAAAGAAGTGATCTCAATAGTTAAATAGGGAGGAATTTGATACCTATCCCTAGTATGGTCTTCAATTAGTTGTGTTGGTTTTTTCACATGGGTGAAAAAAATAAAACACTTGGATGCTTAGTTAATTCATCTAAACAAGACAAAGGTTTGTGAGTTGATTAAATAACCAAATAAACATGAAACAAGGAAATAAAAACTAAAAACAACTAAGAAATAAATGTTAGAGAAGCTTGCAAGAACTAGAACCATGAAAAGAAAAAAATGACCAATATATAGCTACTAATAGATCAATATATTGATAGGATAAACACCGTAGAGAAAGGCAGGGACTTATGAATCCCCTCTTCCTCCTTGGGAGGGCTCTTGAGTTCCCTAATAGAGAGATGTTCTCTTCATGCAATGACAAGTGACAATGCTAAAGAAATTGTTGATACTAAGAGGGGGGTGAATCAATAACAAGTACAATTTAAAACCTTTTTCAACTTATACTTAAACCATTCAACTATATCCAATGAGCAATAAATAATAGTATAAGAGTTACACCAATACACCATAATACACCATGCACAATATATGAGAAACAATCAATAGTTTATTGTTCAAGGGAAGTAATGCCTTCCAAAGGTAGCTACAACTTCCAAATGTAGAGGGAGGGATAAACCTCCAAGAGGGAGATACAATCCTCCAATATCAAGATATATTTTAACTCTCCATCCTTTCCCCTTCCTTCCACCCCAGAATATATGAGAGATAATAAAAATTTACATTAAATCATGACCATCAACCAATCATCACATAGAACCTGATAATGTTTCCTGAGACTTCCTCAATTTCTGAAATTCCTCAATTCTTGGAGTACTCTGATCCTATAGATAATATTACTCAATGTATTCTCTAAAATTGCTCCAATTTTCACACCTTGAATCCTCCCCAAAAAGAGGTTATAGAAATAATGGTAGACTTTGGTCTGTTCAGAATACCCAGCTTGTACAACATGCCCCGCGCTCCATATTTAACATCGAATTCTGAAAATTTTACACAAGAAACTACAATCTGTACTCTTTCCAATGGAAGTGGTTCCACTACATTTGGATTTTTTATGAAAATGTTATGACTATTTTACCCAGAACACCTGTTTATTGACTAGCTTCAGGACTGGTCACAAACCCTATTTTCCATAGACTGTATCTCCATAATTATAGTGAATCAATAGCTGAACGTTTTACCAGAGGTACCTTGATATTTATACTCAATACCATAGCGATTTCACCATCGGAATCTTTCTAGAAAAAAAAGTTATAGCAAAAATGGTAAGATGACTTGAAAATAACATACCTTAGAACACATCACCAAAAGACTTCATCCTCCCTTGAAATCCGGCCTTGTTTTCTTCTTATTACCTTCGATATTTGACTTGTATCAAACGAATGTATAATGATGTTTATTTATACCATTTATGTCACTTCCTTTTAATATTAGGGCCGACCTGACACTTTCTTATTTTGTAATTATTTTCTTTAATTATTTTCAGGGCCTACATGCACTTCCTTCTTCAATTCACTTTGTGATCTTCAAAAATTCATTTCTCCTCAACCGTAAGGATCCACATGACATGCCACATACCACTGGAAATAACATAATGTATACTATCCATTCATGGGTGTTGTATATGCATTTACATTGTCCTTCATGTCAAAATACCTTTATCAATCTTACGGTCAAAAACCCAATACTAGGGTTGACATCAATGACAACAACCAATCTTCCAACAATGTCCCCCTTTGTCATTGATGGCACCACTCATGCTCCCCCTATCATCATGATCCCAATTTCTCTCCCCCATTTTAAATCAATGAAAAAGGTTAGGGTTTCTCCCCTTGAGTTTAATGGAAAAATGTAACTCTCTTTTTTGGGGTTGCTCCCCCTGAACATGTGGCACTCAATAATACTTCATCCTTATTTTTGGTCTTTGGGACCTTTTATTCCTTAGAATCCTTTTGTGTGGCTTCTGTTTTCTCTCCCTTATTCATGTCTAGGATGTATATGTTGTTCGGTCTTCTTGTTGCAGTTGCAACCAATCTTCCTGAGTTATTTTCTCTGATTTTACATTTTCGGGAATCAAACGTAAGAGTGTATCCTTGATCACACATTTTACTAACACTGAGTAGATTATGATTCAAGTCGTCAACCAATAGAACATTCTTTTCTTTTACATTTTTTCTTCCAAGATCTAATACACCTTCTCCAAGTATTTTGGTAGATGAGTCATCTCCAAATGCAACATTGCCACCCTTTCTCTTCAAGCTGATGAATTTGTCTTGATCCCCGGTCGTGTGTGAAGAACATCCACTGTCTATGTACCATTCATCTTCT
>JZKD02S1672742.1:645515-671613 GCA_000966675.3 Picea glauca
CTCTAGAATGTTCTTAGGTGATGGTAGCACTATATAAAGGGGTTCAAGAAATGTAATGGGACATGAAGAGAAGTATTGTATTTGGAGCAGTAGCTCAATAGGAGGATGCCCCCTCAAAGAGGCAAGTGAATAGGAGAGGATCCCTTCCATAATAGGATCCATTGTATAATGTTTCCCTACCTCAAGGGTTTTGATATAATAAAGTGTGGTTTCTCATATTGTTCTTGTATATCTGTTGTGGTGCTTTTGTATTCAATATTGGGTTCTAAGGTAGCTAGAGAGGTACTGGGGGGGGGGGCCAGAGGGCCCATAGTGATAACAGTGGAGGTCATTCAATTTAAGGTGGACTAGGTCCACTATATTATTAAATAAGGCCCACTATAGTAGTTAGATATAATAAATGAGTAATTAGATATAATAAATGTAAGAGGACTTCTTAGAAGGTTCTACTTCTAGAAGATTCCTTCTCTAGAATGATCTTAGGTGATGGTAGCACTATATAAAGGGGTTCAAGCAATGTAATGGGACATGAAGAGAATTATTGTATTTGGAGCTGAAGCTCATTGGGAGGTTTCCCCCTTGAAGAGGAAAGTGAAAACGAGAGGATCCCTTCCTTAATAGGATCCATTGTATGGTGTTGCCCTACTTCAAGTGTTTGATATAATAAAGTGGTGTTTTTATTCTATATTGATCTTTGGATCTATTGTGTATTCAGTATTTGTGGTGATTATATGTGTAGATCTATTTGGTTGGTAACACGTGGTATCAGAGCACTTTCCTTGGGCAGACATTGTGGGCAAATATTTTTTATTTTTGCAGATTTTTTTTTTCGGAGAAGAAAAAAGAGGGCCACAACATTCTTGAAGTTTTCGGTATATTTTTGTGCAAAATTTGCAGAAAAGGGTTGTAGATATGATTTCCTCTTAGAAAAACACCCAAGCTGAAAAAAAAAATAGTCCAAAACGGAGTCCAGGAAGTTAATATATTGAAGTTTTAAAATATGTAAATTTTTAGGATTTTTTCCGTGGATGGCGGCGATAATTTTATTTTATTTTATTTATGTAGCATATAAAGGTCGAATTTGACCAAATAAATTATAGATATGAGTTCCTCTCACAATTTCACCCAACGTCAAAAAACAAATCAGCCAAAACAAAGTTCGGGAAGTGAAGTTATGATCATTTTAACTTCAACAGTTTTTTAGGGTTTTTCCAGAGAAAGCCACGATTTTCTGCTGAAACCTATTGGGTCTATTTTTGGGGGTTTTTTGTGATGGATAAAGAACCCAAGAGTTCATAGGGTGCTCAGATGGATATTTCCTCTCAAACCCTGAAATAAATTCTTGAATCATTCAAAGCCCAATTGTTTCACACATTGGATGACAGATTGGATGCATTTGTACATGGCCTCACAGTCAGTCTCACAGATAGCCTCATATATGGCCTCAATGATAGTTTTCGTAGTATTCAAGATTCATTGAATAACATGCAAGAGAAATTTCTTATGGAGGGCCTCAGGGATGAATATAATCAAGAAATATATGCTTGGTATGATTTTGAGGCAGATTGTGATGATTGGTATATGGATAGTTGTCATTTCTCGGATGACAACCATTTTAATATTTTATTTGATGACTCTAATCCACATTCTATAGAGAGAATCAATGTGACAAATAGAGAGCCAATGATTATTACCAATGTCCATTCTGCATATTCTATAGTGGTATTATTTCTTTCAGATTCTGCTACGACCCTTTTCCACTGTGTGGATCGATCTTCTTTTTCAGATCCACATGATAGGTGTCAGTCTTTGGAGCATTATTTGGAGTTGGTTATTGGGTTCCAAAATCTTCCACAGGGAGTTCACATGAGCAATTGGACATGGGACCCAGGCTTACAATGGTGGTTGGACTACTTTATCATGGTGGATTTCCTTTCTACATGGGACCTTGGTTCCTCAGTATTCTTCAACATTATAGTCCACAATTATCCATGGGACCCTGGTATATGGTTGTACATCAAGTGTTGAGGACAACACTTTCATAAGGGGGATCGAATGTAAGGTAGCTAGAGAGGTAGTGGGGGGGCCCAAAGGGCCCATAGTTATAATAGTGGAGGTCATTTAATGTAAGGTGGACTAGGTCCACTATATTATTAAATAAGACTGTCTATAGTAGTTAGATATAATAAATGGGTAATTAGATATAATAAATGTAAGAGGACTTCTTAGAAGGTTTTACTTCTAGAAGATTCCTTCTCTAGAATGTTCGTAGGTGATGGTAGCACTATATAAAGGGGTTTAAGCAATGTAATGGAACATGAAGAGAATTATTGTATTTGGAGCTGAAGCTCATTGGGAGGTTGCCCCATCGAAGAGGCAAGTGAATAGGAGAGGATCCCTTCCATAATAGGATCTATTGTATGGTGTTGCCCTACCTCAAGGGTTTGATATAATAAAGTGGTGTTTTTATTCTATATTGTTCTTTGGATCTATTGTGTATTCAGTATTTGTGATGATTATATTTGTAGATCTATTTGGTTCTTAATACTCATTCACATAGTACACAGAGATATTATACCGGAAACTCTCAACCGGGAAAACCTTTCTTATATTCATTATATTGAATTTCATCATTCACTATACAATATATATACAATGTTTTAGGTATTTCATAGATACCAAAACCCTAATCACTTAATCCGAGATTAATTTACAAAACCGCTAAAAATTGCAAAATCTGTTAACAATAGAAAAAAATGCTCCAAAAAAATTTGGGGGCACTGCCCTCAACCCCGTTAGCCCCACACTACTACCTGTTGCTGAACACTATGCATAACCAGGGGGGGCATACCTACCTCCCCTGGGACCCCCCTAGGAAAGTGCCCGGTGCACACAACACAAGAAAAGCACTAATACAAGGGATCGTTAAACGAAGTTCTCATATCTAATGCACCCACACACACACATGAAAATAATATAATATATACCCAACACTTGGGAGCCTCCTTCACATGTTGTTGATGTGCCTTCTAGGTTGGGCTCACCATAAAGACCATGTCGGTCTCAGGCACTGCCTTCGTTCCATTGATTTTATCCGGTGATTTCTTCGACTCTTCATCTTCGACAACAACAGTGGGTGTTGGCTCGGTCTTTGGCGTTCTCTGCTTGGCCTTAACCCCTCCTGCTTTTTCCTTTTGGGGAGTAGGGTTTGTTGCGACAACTTTCTTGGTGAGGCGAGGCACCATTTTTTCTCTTGGTTGTTCAAAAATGAGATAACAAAAAAATGTTTCTCATTTCATTTTAATTTATTAACATAACTTAATGAATTAAAAAAAATAAAAGCTAAAATATTAAATTTAAAATTAAAAATTAAATAAATAATTTTTTTCTATACAAAATTTGAAAATTTAATTATATATTAAATTTATATCACCTATTTTATTAATTTAATTATTAATAATTAAAAAATCAATCTACACATAATTTTAATACCATTAATTTATTTGTAAAAAAATAAATAAATCATACTCACTCATTTATAATAATAATAATTATTATTGTTATTATTATTATTATTATTATTGTTGTTTGCTAATTTATATGTGACCTACTGGACACAGTGACTCATGGGCATGTAAGTGGTCAAAATCACCCATGGATCGCACCCGACATGAGCCACACCAACCCTTAACATGGCTAGAATTTTTGTCCCCCCAGGTTTTGAACCGGTGACATTAACATCACAAAGTGCTTTAACATGGGAGACAATAATAATAATAATAATAATTATTATTATTTTTCTATTTATTTAGTAAAAAAAAATAATTAACAATAAAATTTATAATATTAATTAATTAATTAAAATTTTGAAAATACATGCTTTGTAAAAAAGTTGGATCATCCATTCATATATATATAATAGGATAGAATTTTTGAAGATTACAACTAAGACATAAACTAAATTGGTGTATAAGACTCTTCTGTATGATTATGACCTACCTGGAGAGAAAAAATTCCACCCTATATAGACAACTATGTCTATGATTTGGGCTGAACATCTCATTTTATCTTTATCTACAAGTTGCTCTTAACAACTCAGTTTTTGAGAGCTTAAAATGAAAACATTAATATCTCATTTAAACTTTGTATGAGACATTGTTCTCAACATCTCATTTTATGAGTAGTTGAAATAAAAACATTAAGGGAAGGATTAAGGTTAAGTATTAAGCTTAAGTCTTTATAAGTAAGAACACAATCTATCAATGCATGATAAAGTTTAGTTTTAATATGATTATATATTAAATTTTGTGGATGTTATTTTGACGCTTTAACGCTCATCTTTAGCTATTTTTTCAAAAAACATTTATCCAAAATCCAAAGAGATGACCTTCATTTATTAGCGATATCATGACCGTTCAAACCTACAATTCCTCCCATCTCATGTAAAAAAGATAATGCAGGGTTACTTCTCGCTGAGTGATCCCAATATCATCTACCTTCTCATTTTGTGGTAGAGAAATTAAGTTTGTCTTTAATTGGGCCTGTGCCTCCTTTATTGGCAATTTATTATGTGATTTTTATTCATGATTGTGATATTTTGTTTTTCCTATTCGTGGATGTTTGATTATAAGATTCATTACTTATGCATTAAATTCTTCATGAAAAAGGGTAATGGGTTAATAACTTTTATCAATGATTCATATGTAAAACTTGAATTGTAAGAAGTTGCATTATCAATTTATATACATTAATGACTAGAATATTAAGGGTTATTACAGTAATTTTATATTAATAACTAACTAATAATTTTAGAGGCTTCCTCCGACGGAGAATGAAGATTGAATAAAACTTGTATCAAACTTTTGCCTTTGCCAACTGCTTCCTTTTGTGATCTCAGCGTGAACCCAAAAAACCTCCTATGTGAGCCCAAGAAAGATCCCAACATGAACCTTCAAATAGTCCAACTCCTAATTTCCCTTAGCAGCCACCTGCCTAGCGGGACTTACCACGAACACTATTAAGGACCTAAGTGAACTTCCAGTAATCTCCTCAGTGAACTTTCGTAAAGCTCTCCAGTGAACTCTAGACAATCACAATAGTAACCAAACAGTTAGAGCATAAGATAGAGACAAGATAATAGACAATTTTCAAAGATAAAATGTGGAAGCTGATTTATATTAAAAGAGACAAAGTGGGTGGATATATAGACTTTGAGCACAGATTTCTATTTTCTCACAATAGACACACAGACAGACTGAAACTAAATGCTTCTGCCACTTCAGGTTCGTGCTAGCCGAGCCAGAATCACGTAGGCTTATCAAAGCAACCTATATGAAAGACACAAAGCTCGAAGAAAGGGAGCTTATAAGACTCAGACTTACAAACTCAAATCACCTTTTCCTCAAATGAATCTCTCATCTCCTTATATAAAAAATTTCGAAGAAGTGAATCATTTCTTAGACAAGACATTTTACTATTCTCTTGGAATCAGATCTACTTTTATGATTTGGAAGAGCGATCATGCAAGAACCTTCCATCCAAATTTCAAATATACTTTCCACGTATCTAAGGAATCTTAGAAATGCAGGTCAAACCATGCCAAAATCTAGAAAAGTGCTTTAGGTTTCTAAGATACTTTTATTTGAAACATTACAAAGTGGAGATTTATGACAGAAGTCGAAGAAAACCGACTAACGCCACTGTCCGCCAGTAAGACATGAATAGGCAAGACTTAGTCATTCTCAATGTGAGTATGGAATCTTTCTTCATGATTGAGAGTGTCCCACATTTTGTTGTAGATTTTCCGAATGATAAAAAGTTGGCCATTTATCATTTGTACACCAGTTTTAGCCTTGGTTACCCATTGAAGATGGCTGAAGATGAAATGACATAAAATTTCCCCATCATTTGGCCCATTCTGAAAAAGACTTTGGACATATTGCAGAGGAGATAAAAGTTTTCATATAGAAGATATAATTGTTGGGTCTACTGCACTTTTATTGAGACCAAAATCTTTCCACCAATCTACAATCCAACTTGGAGGTCTTCTTGCTGTGGAATTGTTAACATTTCCAAATTTGACAAGTGTCAAGAAGTCTTCTTGTTGTATGAAATCCCACCACAACGTTTTGTAATGAGAATAATCATAGTAACTTCTAGGGAAGTACAGGCCTTGATTTCTTTCTGGCCAATGGCATAGTAATCTAGGTCTTTAGAGGAAAAAGTATTGTTGGTTAAAACCTTCATTATTCCTAATATCACAAATGAGATCTATGTCATGAAAAATACTGGAGAGAGAATCTTATGCTTCAACAGCCTTTTGTGAACCTCTTGAAATGATAGGAATCAGGACATTAGAACTTTGACCGTTGCGTACTTCGGGGACTAGTATTGGACAATGGAATTGGTTTATGGGAGATCGCAATTTCATACTTCTTAACTCCCAATGAGGTTTCCAGTTTGATGAGTATTGTTCCTAACTCAATGTATCTGGAATAGTTGTTAAGACTTTAGATCCATTTCTCAATTCGACAAAGATAATCATAGAGACCTGTTGGAGGTGCTCTCTACTTAAAAAGTCTTGGATACAATTTGTGGTGCCTTTAATATGTTCTATGGAAAAATTAAAATTGCTAAAGAGGGCTTGCCACCTAACAAATTTGGCATCATTGGGAGTTCTTATTTCTTTGTTAAGAACTTTATTCATAGCTGCAACATCAGTTCTTAGTAGAAATTTCTTATATATAAGAAATATTTCAAATTTATGAATAACATTTAGAGTTGTTTTTATTTCTTTGTCTAGAGCAGAATAATTCTTTTCACTAGCTTGCCAGTGTCCAGAAGAAAACTGAACTATTTCTTCTCTTTTTTTACCTCCTTGTTCTCTGACTTGTTTAAGGACGACTCCCCAACGAAGATTGCTAACATCTGTTTCAACAATTTTAGGAAGATCATCATCAGAGATATAAAGCAATGGGAGTGTCTTTTCTTTGGACTTAATATTTCTGACAGCTTGTGAATGTGCTTTTGTCCATGGTGTTGGATCTTTTTTTAACCTTTCATTCAATAATTTACGATCTTGAGCACATCCTTTATAAAAATGACTAATATAATTTAAGCTTCTAAGAAATCTTTGGAGTTGGACTTTGTAAGTAATTTTATCTAGAAGCTTATCAACAATTTCAATGGCATGGGTTTGTAAGGTTAATTCACAATTCCGAATGATATGGCCAAGATACTTGACTTCAGTTCTGAAAAGTTCAAGTTTTTTCTTTGAGAAAACTAGTCCTGCTTGTTCCACAACTTGTATGAATTTCTTAAGACGTTTGAAACGTTGTTCAATAGAAGAAGAAAATACAAGTATGTCGTCAATATAAACAATAAGCCAATGGAAATATGGGCATTTTCCAAACCAAAGGGCATGACATTCCATTCATAATGTCCTGCCGGAACACTAAAAGATTTTTTAATTTGTCTTCTTCTTTTACTGCTACTTGCCAGAATCCTGATTTTAGGTCAAATTTAGAAAAAATCTTTTCTCCAACAATCCTTGTTACCAAACTTGTTTTGTTTGGAATAGGATAGGTATCATCAGCCAATACTTTATTTAGTGGTTTATAATTTACCACTAATCTAGGGATTCCTCTGAGTTGTTCAAAATGTTTATTAACATAGAATCCATAGCAATTCCATGGACTAATGGATTCTCTGATAAGTCCTTTGTGAAGTAAGATTTTGATTTCTTCTGAACATAGCCTTTGATATTCATCATTCATTGGGATAAATCTGCTTTTGCAAGGTTTTCCTTCATAGGCATCTTTATATGGAAGTGTGACTTCATGTTTTTTCCGATGCCAGAAAGCAGTTGAATTTTCTGAGCATATTTGATCTTCAAATTATTGCTTCAGCTTTAGAATCTTTTGTTGTATTTGAATTTGGTTAAGTTGATCAATAATTCTTAACTCAGACTGCTTGTTTTTCAATTCTTCTATATTGAGTGTCTTACTATGGACTATCGAAACTAGAGAAGAAATCCTAGGAGAAGATACAAAAGGAAGTTTAACAAAGATTTTTTATCCTTTTGTTGGTGAAGGAATGCTGATAAAATAACCAGAGGTTCCATTTGATAATTTTGTAGAACAATGAGGCTCAACAACAACACCAAAGGGAGTTCCGAGAATACAGGCTACCAGAATGTTTGTAAGTAGAAATTTAAAAGATAAGCAATGATGTTTGAAACATAGAACTACCTCAGGGACTTCATAGGAGATCTGTGTTGGCACATTTCCTAATCCAATAGCACTCATTTGTGTTTTATGCCAAAATTGGATAGGAATGAAATCTTTATTCAAAAAATTGAGGTCAGATCCTGTGTCTAACAAAGTATTGAGTTTGAATAATTTCCCTTTGATCTTGACATCTAAGAGGACATGGAAAATTTGATGATGAATGGGGAGAATTATCTCGGCCTTGTTTTCATGTCCTATACCCCGAACTTCTTGCTTTGTTTGTGCCTTGATTTCTTTCTATATATTTCCAATTTCTCTTCCTAAATTGAAGATGGAAATAGTCTATACAAGGCAAGAAATCAAAGTGGTTGGGAGAGGGCGCAAAGTGGGTTTACAAGAAGACATTAGGGCCATTGACCTTTTGTGAAAGGTAGCAAGAATTTGGTGTTGGGTTTTCCATTCATAAATTGAAATCCAAACATTTTTCTTGGTCATATATTCTTGCCAATTTGTTGATAAGGCCAATTTTTGTTTGTCTGAGATAAATTTGGAGAATCTTTCTGCATCAGGATGGTGAAACAGATTCCAATTCAACATACCTTTCATCCATTCTTCTTTTACCAAATGTTTCTGGCACCCGTTCATTAATGAAAGGAACTTTCTTATTTCTGGTACCTCTGGTATTTTGATGTCATTTGGGATATTTTTCACAACATATGTTTGAGAAAGATTAAGAGGATAAGATTATGTTATAACAAGAATGTGAGGTTCATGTGGAAAAGGAGAATCAAAACATTCTGGATGGGGACAAGGTTCTTTTGTTGTAATTCTTGTAGGAGGAATATTTGTCCTAGGATTATGATGTCTATGTTCAAGATGAATTTGTTCATTCTCTGTGTGAGTGGGTAGTGTTGAGAGTGTTACTAATTTAGCACAATCTAAACATTGAACAAAGTAAGGTACTTGTCCTAATGAGGAAGCAAGGGGTTGGAGCGAAGTATGCAAACATAAAAATGGACTTGATACAGAAGAAACAAAAGGGCGATCATCTTTAAGGTATGAACATTCAGGGAAAGAGATGATTGTAGAGGAAGAGGATTCTTGTATGTTTGGAGAGGTTATAGATCATGGTACTAGAACTCAAGGAGTATCAATGATCCAATTTGCTGGAAAGGAGAGATTTTCCCATCTAATAGTCTGCTATTCCATTTTTTGATTTAAAGGGTCAGTAATAATCAGAGAACTAGATTTAGATGTCTGACTGGGAGCATTCATTACTGTAGGATACAAAATATTTGTATGGTTTGGATGGAAACGTTTGTCCTGGCTTGGCACATGTCAAATATAGTGGTACAAATCTGGAGTTTAAGAATATCTGCAAGGTTTTCATCAAAGGTATATACAAAGACGTTTGGAAAACAATCAAAATATACAAGGCCATTTGATAAAGGAGCGACAATGCCTCCTATTAAGGAATCAATGAACTTATGTGTCATATCTCGGACAATACACAGAACATAAGCATATATTCCTTTGTGTACTAAAGGATTGATTCCAATATGTATGCATCCAAAATGTAGATAGTTTGTTTTGTGTTTCTTTGCTTCAGATTGGATTTCTTTAACATTGATCAAAGAAATGGTTTGGCTAACATCACTATTTTGTTGTATGCAGCTAAATGATTTTTTAACAATGACTTTGGACACAACATGAAGGTGAGACATACTTAATTCATTATAGACTTGGTTTGGGGAGATGGCGGGTAGTTTCCACACAACCTATGGTTGAGACTCAATGGCTTCAATACTTGCATGATTTAGATTGTGAAAATTGTTGTCTGCAAACATGGAGCTTAGACTGCTTGTAGAATTTCTTCCTAAAGTGATTTCTTAACTATTACTGCATAGAAAAGCATGGCATTGAATTCTAGTTCTTTGCAACAGAGTGAAAGAATGTCGAATAAGCTCCTGGCCGACTGCTCAAGCAATAACTAGTTAAAACTTGGAAAGTCACAGAAGTGGAAACCTTCTCTTTCAAAGGCCCAAGACTTCTGATACGACTTTTAGAAAGTCGCAAGAGTGGAAACCTTGTCTTTCAAAGGCCCAAGACTCTTGATACAGATTTCAAGATTAATTCTTGTAGAAAATAAAATGAATAATAGAGTGAGAAGTCTATTATCATACCCGGGTTGAACATGTGGCTAGATCTGATACCACTTGTAACTAAGAGGCTTCCTCCAGCAGAGAATGAAGCTTGAATAAAACTTGTCTCACACTTATGCCTTTATCAACTGATTCCTTTTGCGATCTCAGCGTGAACCCAAAAAACCTCCTATGTGAACCCAAGCAAGATCCCAGCATGAACCTTCAAACAATCCAATGCCTAATTTCCTTTAGAGGCCACCTGCCTAGTGGGACTTACCACAGACGCTATTCAGGACCTAAGTGAACTTCAGGTAATCTCGTCAGTGAAATTTTGTAAAGCTCTCTAGTGAACTCCAGACAATTGAAATAGTAGGAAAATAGATAGAGCATAAAACAGAGACAAGATAATAGACAATTTTCAAAGATAAAATGAGGAAGATGATTTATATTAAAAGAGCCAAAGTGGCTAGATATAAAGACTTTGAGCACATATTTCTCTTTTCTCACAATAGACACATAGACAAACTGAAACTATATTCTTCTGCCACTTTAGGTTCGTGTTGGCTGAGCCAGAATCACACAGGCTTATCAAAGAAACCTATATGAAAGACACAAAGCTTGAAGAAAGGGAGCTTAGAAGACTCATACTTACAGACTCAAATCAACTTTTCCTCAAATGAACCTCTCATCTCCTTATATAAAAAATTTCAGAGAAGAGAATCATTTCTTAGACAAGACATTTTACTATTCTCTTAGAATCAGATCTACTTTTAAGATTTGGCGGAGCGATCATGCAAGAACCTTCCATCCAAATTTCAAATCTACTTTCCACGTATCTAAGGAATCTTAGAAATGTAGTTCAAACCACACCAAAAGATAGAGAAGTTCTCTAAGTTTCTAAGATACTTTTATTTGAAACATTACAAAGTAGAGATTTATAATGGAAATCCATGAAAACTGACTGACGCCACTATCAGCCAGTAACACATGAATAGGCAAGACTTAGTCATTATCAATGTGAGTAGGAAATATTTCTTCATAATTGAGAGTGTCCTGCATTTTTTTGTAGATTTTTTGAATGATAAAAGGTTGGCCATTTATCATTTGTACACCAGTTTTAGCCTTGGTTACTCGTTGAAGATACTTGAAGATGAAATGAAATAAAATTTCCCCCTCATTTGGCCCATTCTGAAAAAGACTTTGGACATATTGTAGAGGAGATAAAAGGTTGCATATAGAAGATAGAATTGTTGGGTCTACTGCACTTTTATTGAGACCAAAATCTTTCCACCAATCTGCAAACCAACTTGGAGGTCTTCCTGGTGTGGCAGTGTTAAGATTTCCAAATTTGACAAGTGTCAAGAAGTCTTCTTGCTATATGAAATCCCACCAAAACGTTTTGTAATGAGAATAATCATAGTCACTGCCAGGGAATTATAGGGCTTGATTTATTTCTGGCCAATGGCATAGTAATCTAGGTCTTTGGAGGAAAAAGTATTGTTGGTTAAAATCTTGGTTATTCCCGATATCCCAAATGAGATCTATGTCATGAAAAACATTGCAGAGAGCATCTTGTGCTTAAACAACATTTTGTGAACCTCTTGAGATGATAGGAATTAGGAAATTAGAACTTTGTCTGTTGCGTACTTATGGGACCAGTCCTAAACAATGGAATTGGTTTATGGGAGATAACAATTCCGTACTTCTTAATTCCTAATGAGGTTTCTAGTTAGATGAGTATTGTTCTCAACTCAATGTATCTGGAATAGTTGTTAAGACTTCGGATCCATTTCTCAATTGGACAGAGATAATCATAAAGACCTGCTGGAGGTTCTCTTTACTTAAAAAGTCTGGGATACAATTTGTGGTGCCTTTAATATGTTCTATGGAAAAATCAAAATTGCTAAACAAGGCTTTCCACATAGCAAATTTGGCATCAATGGGAGTTCTTATTTCTTTGTTAAGAACTTTATTCATAGTTGCAACATCAATTCTTAGCAGAAATTTCTTATATATAAGAAATATTTCAAATTTATGAATAGCATTTAGAGCTGCTTTTATTTCTTTGTCTAGGGCAGAATAATTCTTTTCACTAGCTTGCCGGAATCCGAAAGAAAACTGAACTATTTCTTCTCTTTTTTTACCTCCTTGTTCTCTGACTTGTTTAAGGACGACTCTCCAACCAAGATTGTTGGCATCTGTTTCAACAATTTTAGGAAGATCATCGTCAGAGATATAAAGCGATGGGAGTGTCTTTGCTTTGGACTTAATATTTCTGACAACTTGTGAATGTGATTTTGTCCATGGCATTGGATCTTTCTTTAACCTGTCATTCAATAATTTATGATCTTGAGCACATCCTTTATAAAAATGACTAATATAATTTAAGCTTCCAAGAAATATTTGGAGTTGGACTTTGTCAGTAATTTTATCTGGAAACTTATCAGCAAATTCAATGGCATGGGTTTGCAGGGTTAATTCACCATTCCAAATGATATGGCCAAGATACTTGACTTCAGTTCTGAAAATTTCAAGTTTTTTCTTTGAGAAAACCAGTCTTGCTTCTTTGACAACTTGTATGAATTTCTTAAGATGTTTGAAATGTTGTTCAATAGAGGAAGAAAATACTAGTATGTCGTCAATATAAACAATAAGCCAATCGAAATAAGGTAGTTTCATCCATGACTCTTTGAAATTTTGCCGGGGCATTTTTCAAACCAAAGGGCATGACATTCCATTCATAATGTCCTGCTAGAACACTGAAATTTGTTTTGAATTTGTCTTCTTCTTTTACTGCTACTTGCCAGAATCTTGATTTTAGGTCAAATTTAGAAAAAATCTTTGCTCCAACAATCCTTGTTACCAAACTTGTTTTGTTTGGAAGAGGACATGTATCATTAGCCAATACTTTATTTAGTGGTTTATAATTTTCCACTAATCTGGGGATTCCTCTGAGTTGTTCTGAATGTTTATTAACATAGAATGCATAGCAATTCCATGGACTAATAGATACTCTGATAAGTCCTTTGTGAAGTAAGATTTTGATTTGTTTTGAATATAGCCTTCGACATTCAACATTCATTGGGATAGCTATGCTTTTCCAAGGTTTTCCTTCATAGGAATCTTTATATGGAAGTGTGACTTCATGTTTTTTCTGATGCCAGAAAGAAGTTGGATTTTTTGAGCATATTTGATCTTCAAATTCTTGCTTCAGCTTTAGAATCTTTTGTTGTATTTGACTTTGGTTAAGCTGATCAATAATCCTTAACTCAGATTGTTTGTTTTTCAATCCTTCTATCTTGAGTGTCTTACTCTTGACTGTGTAAACCAGAGAAGAAATCCTAGGAAAAGATACAAAAGGAAGTTTAACAGAGATTTTTGATCCTTTTGTTGGTGAAGGAATGCTGATAAAATAACCAGAGGTTCCATTTGACAATGATGAGGCTCAACAAAAACAAAAATGGGAGTTCCAAGAATACACGCTACCAGAATGTTTGTAAGCAGAGATTTCAAAGATAAGCAATGATGTTTGAAACATAAAACTGCCTTAGGGACTTGATAGGAGATCTGTGTTGGTACATTTCCTAATCCAATAGCACTCATTTGTGTTTTATGCCAAAATTGGATAGGAATGATATCTTTATTCAAAAGATTGAGGTCAGATCCTATGTCTAACAAAGTCTTGAGTTTGAATAATTTCCCTTTGATCTTGACATCTAAGAGGACATGGAACTTTTGATGATGAATGGGGAAAATTATCTCGACCTTGTTTTCATGTACTGTACCCTGACCTTCTTGCTTTGTTTGTGCCTTGATTTCTTTCTATATATTTCCAATTTCTCTTCCTAAATTGAAGATGGAAATAGTCTATACAGGGAAAGAAATAAAAGTGGCTGGGAGAGGGCACAAAGCGGGTTTATAAGAAGACTTTAGGGCCGTTGACCTTTTGTGAAAGGTAGCAAGAATTTGTTGTTGGGTTTTCCATTCATAAAATGAAATCCAAACATTTTTCTTGGTCATATATTCTTTCCAAATTGTTGATAAGACCAATTTTTCTTTGTCTGAGATAGATTTGGAGAATCTTTCTGCATCAGGATGGGAAAACAGATCCCAATTCAACATACCTTTCATCCATTCTTCTTTTACCAAATGTTTCTAGCACCCATTCATTAATGAAAGGAACTTTCTTATTTCTGGTACCGTTGGTATTTTGATGTCATTTGGGATATTTTTCACAGCATATGCTTGAGAAAGATTAAGAGGATAAAATTTTGTTATAACAAGAATGTGAGGTTCATGTGGAAAAGGAAAATCAGAACATTGTGGATGGGGACAAGGTTCTTTTGTTGAAGAGCTTGTAAGAGGAAGATTTGTCCTAGGATTATGATGTCTATGTTAAAGATGGATTTGTTCATTCTCTGTGTGAGTGGGTAGTGTTGAGAGTGTTACTAATTTAGCAAAATCTAAACACTGAACAAAGTAAGGTACTTGTCCTAATGAGGAAGAAAGGGGTTGGAGCGAAGGATGCAAACATAAGGTTGGAATTGATACAGAAGAATTAGAAGGGCGATCATCTATGAGGTATGAACGTTGAGGGAAAGAGATGGTTGTAGAGGAAGAGTATTCTTGGATGTTTGCAGAGGTTATAGATCAGGGTACTAGAACTCGAGGAGTATCAATGATCAAATTTGTGGGAAAGGAGAGATTTTCCCATTTAATAGTCTCGTGTTCCATTTTTTTATTTAGAGGGTTAGTAATAACTAGAGTACTAGATTTAGATGTATGACTGGGAGCATTCATTACTAAAGGATACAGAGCATTTTTATGCCTAAAACATCCTTTGGTTTGGATGGAAATGTTTGTCCTGGTTTGGCACACATCAAATCCAGTGGTATGAATCTGGAGTTTAAGAATATCTACAAGGTTTTCATTAAAGGTATATACAAATTCAATGACATGGGTTTGTAGGGTTAATTCACCATTTTGAATGATATTTCCAAGACACTTGACTTCAGTTATGAAAAGTTCAAGTTTTTTCTTTGAGAAAACCAGTTCTGCTTCTTTGAAAACTTGTATGAATTTCTTAAGATGCTTGAAATGTTGTTCAATAGAGGAAGAAAATACAAGTATCTCGTCAATATAAACAATAAGCCAATCGAAATAAGGTTTGAGAGTGTCATCCATGACTCTTTGGAATTTTTCTGGGGCATTTTTCAAACCAAAGGGCATGACATTCCATTCATAATGTCATGCTGGAACACTAAAAGTTGTTTTGAATTTGTCTTCTTCTTTTACTGCTACTTGCGAGAATCTTGATTTTAGGTCAAATTTAGAAAAAATCTTTGCTCTAACAATCCTTATTACCAAACTTGTTTTGTTTAGAACATTCTAGGTATCATCAGCCAATACTTTATTTAGTGGTTTATAATTTACCACTAATCTAGGGATCCTTCTGAGTTGTTCATAATGTTTATTAACATAGAATCTAGAGCAATTCCATGGGCTAATGGATTCTCTGATAAGTCCTTTGTGAAGTAATCTTTTGATTTCTTTTCAACATAGCCTTTGATATTCAGCACTGATTGGGATAGCTCTACTTTTGCAAGGTTTTACTTCATAGTCATCTTTATATGGAAGTGTGACTTCATGTTTTTTCTGATGCCAGAAAGCAGTTAGATATTCTGAGCATATTTGATCTTCAAATTCTTGCTTCAGCTTTAGAATCTTTTGTTGTATTTGACTTTGGTTAAGCTAATCAATAATCCTTAACTCAGACTACTTGTTTTTCAATTCTTCTATCTTGAGTGTCTTACTCTGGACTGTGTAAACCGGAGAATAAATCCTAGGAGAAGATACAAAAGGAAGTTTAACAGAGATTTTTGATCCTTTTGTTGGTGAAGGAATGCTATTAAAATAACCAGAGGTTCCATTTGACAATTTTGTAGAACCATGAGGCTCAACATCATCAAAAAAGGGAGTTATGAGAATACAGGCTACCAGAATGTTTGTAAGCAGAAATTTCAAAAATAAGCAATGATGTTTGAAACATAGACTTCATAGGTGATCTGTGTTGGCACATTTCCTAATCCAATAACACTCATTTGTGTTTTATGCCAAAATTGGATAGGAATGATATCTTTATTCAAAAGATTGAGGTCATATAGTGTGTCTAACAAAGTCTTGAGTTTGAATAATTTCCCTTTGATCTTGACATCTAAGAGGACATGGAAATTTTGATGATGAATGGGGAGAATTCTCTTGGCCTTGTTTTCATGTCTTGTACCCCGACCTTCTTGCATTGTTTGTGCCTTGATTTCTTTCTTAAGATTTCCAATTTCTCTTCCTAAATCGGAGATGGAAATAGTCTATACAGGGAAAGAAATCAAAGTGGTTGGGAGAGGGTGCAAAGGGGGTTTACAAGAAGACTTTAGGGCTGTTGACCTTTTTAGAAAGGTAGCAAGAATTTGTTGTTGGGTTTTCCATTCATAAAATGAAATCCAAACATTGTTCTTGGTCATATATTCTTTCCAATTTGTTGATAAGGCCAATTTTTGTTTGTCTCAGATAAATTTGGAGAATTTTTCTGCATTAGGATGGGAAAACAGATCCCAATTCAACATACCTTTCATCCATTCTTCTTTTACCAAATGTTTCTGGCACCCATTCATTAATGAAAGGAACTTTCTTATTTCTGGTACCACTCGTCTTTTAATGTTATTTGCGATATTTTTCACAACATATCTTTGATAAATATTAAGAGGATAAGATTATGTTATAACAAGAATGTGAGGTTCATGTGGAAAAGGAAAATCAAAACATTGTGGATGGGGACAAGGTTCTTTTGTTGTAGAGCTTGTAGGATGAAGATTTGTCCTATGATTATGAAGTCTATGTTCAAGATGGATTTGTTCATTCTCTGTGTGAGTGGGTAGTGTTGAGAGTGTTACTAATTTAGCACAATCTAAAGACTGAACAGAGTAAGGTACTTGTCCTAATGAGGAAGCAAGGGGTTGGAGAGAAGGATGCAAACATAAGGGTGGAGTTGATACAGAAGAAATAGAAGGGTGATCATCTCTGAGGTACGAACGTTGAGGGAAAGAGATGATTGTAGAGGAAGAGGATTCTTGGATGTTGCAGAGGTTATAGATAGTGGAACTGGAACTCGAGGACTATTAATGACCCAATTTGTGGGAAAGGAGAGATTTTCCCAAACGTTCATCTTAAATGAATGATGTATTTGGAACTTAAATTACAAACAAAGTATTGGTATAGCTACATGCACAATTATGAGAAACACAATTGAGGCAAATAAAATGATTTGTATGTATGTCTTTTTTTACTAAATAGAATCACTAAATTAAAGTCAAACCTCCAATTAGTTCTTGCCGGGATAAATTGTAAATTGCAAACATGATGTACTAATGAGATTAAATGATTAATGATATGGATAAAGTGAGTATATATAAGTTACTTTAAGATTATGAAAAAATTTATTCTCTTGTTGCAAAAAAAAATGACGAGTTGTTAGGAGGTGTTATATATGGTATCATAGCGGGTTTCACTTGTAGAAATATCTTCCTCTAGAATGTTATTTATAAGATAAAATTAAGTATAAATAGGAGTATAAGGTATGTGAAATTATTGTCTTGAGAAATCATTGTAATATAGTTCTTCTCTTCTGGAGGTTTCCCCCTCAAAGAGTCAAGTGAACTTGGATTTCTATCAATAAAGGTATCATATTTTGTGTTGTGATTATCTATATTATGTTGTTTCGCTCCTATTTGCTGAAATATTTTTGTTTCTTCTTATTATAATGTATCTGGTACCTTACAAATTTTTAGACAAATATCATCTTCTGAGAGGAAGAAAAACTTATGTTCCTCTCTTAGGATTACACCGGACAAGATTCCCTGTAATAAATAACAATTTCACCATAAACATTAATAGAATGAAAATAAATTGTAGAGATACACTTACCTCATCCAAGAAACTAAGAGAATGTAACCCTAATGGCAGAAATATCTAACCAAAATGAGAAAATCCATCCATAAGAGACCATTCCAATCCAAATGCATGAGAGAGAGAGAGATAGAGAGTTATTAACCCCTATAAGAAGAAAATTCCAGATGTGTTACCCACAAAGGTGAGTGAATCATGACCATAAAATGAAAATTTGGGGTTATCCTTTTTTATATGAGGCTATCCTAACACAATTATCCACATAAAAATGTCAACAAAAAATTAGAAGTGAGGTCGATCCCTCATTTAACCTTCAAAATGTGTAATAAATGCAACATACATGAATATAGCCCACATTTGTGAGACACCAAGGCCAGGTAGGGTGACATCAACCCTCCAAAGGCTAAGGTAGGCCTCTAAAGGCCACGTGGCATCCTCCAAGGTGAGGCAACATCAAGTGAGGTGTCTCCTCACCAAAGGTAATACCATATCATCTTTGGTACCCATACATCCATCAAAACCTAAGAACATCAAACCCTAGAAGGTGACATCAAGGTCAAGAGGGTGACATCAAAGGACTCAAGGCATTGTGTCCGAGGAGAGGAGTAACGCTTATCATCTATAAATTATGTATGACTCACTGCTACTACAACGCCATCCATCTTGTGGGAAAATAGGCCCTGGGATACTCTACCTAGCCTGTGGGCCTTCCAACCCATATATGTTCCATCATGAGTGAATAGGTTTATATGAAGCCCATTTGTCCATCGTTCAAGGTTCTCAGGATGTGAGAGCCATTTTAGGAAGATGGTGAGTCACTATATGACCCACTTCTGTCCCTCACATGTGCCACATGTTCCTAAAAATAAAGGAACAACATCATGGGTACAAGCCCCAAGACGACCCTTAAGAACCATGCCAGGGCCATCCATAGAAATAAAAGCATAAAACAAGGTTATCCAAAACTCATAAGAAACATTATTCCTTAAAGCATGCAAGGTAATAGGTAACTTCAGAAATAATACATGTAATATAATTCACCTTAGTATCCCATTCATCCATCACACTAGCCGAGGGACCCATGTGAGTTTACAAGTTTAAGTATGAGAGGGCCTTCAGCCAACCTTACTATGCGTGCCTTCTAGATAGGAATAAAATAACTCAGGTAGAGGGGTAGCTCCTGAGAGTGCCAATGGAAAGTAAAAACCCATCAAGTGTAAGTGCGAAAGTGATATGGTTTCAAGGATTACTTCATGGCTTATGGTGTGGTTAAATCCATTTCTTTGAGATACTTTGTATAGGGTTATCTTTCTCTCAAGTTAACCCATATTTACATGTTATTTTTCTCAAACCCATTTATCACTCATATTTCCAATCCCTTTATGATATTTTCAAGTCCCCTTTATAAGGTTTCAATCTTTATCATTTTTATGTGGGACCGGTTCGGGAACTGAAAGAGTAGAGCTCATTCTTGGATTGGATATTATTAGTCATTATCTGTTATATTCCTTCTGCTCTTTAGCATTAGTTTCTTATTCTTTTAGCAACAAATACGAAATAACCTCCCGACCTTTAACCCCTCTTCTCATGAGAGAATAGACCACAACCCATAGTTGTAGTTTAGTACACTATGAGAGGATCTAGGATGGAAAGTGTTAAGTATGGTGGGTAAGGGAACATTACCCTTGGGAGACCCCCTAGTTCTACCCCTTTTCCCTAGGAAGTGACAACATGAGACTATAGCACTGATCCAGATTTATCAGAAGAATGGAATGAATAACATACTAAACACTATAACAAAAATATATAAAGAACACCAATAGATATCAAGTGAACAATAACTTTTATTGAATAAATAAAATAGGTTGAAACTATAAAACTGTAGAACTGAAAACAACTTGCTCGAATGGTGGTAGTTATCTCTGAGAAGAGATGTGCTACAACGTGCATCCGTTTGAGAAAATTGATTACAATGAGGATCGAGAGGCCTTTTTAACATTACTCATGAATGTCAAAACCCTAAACATCCAATAATCTAATTTTAGGAGATGAAATACAAAAAATTATGTGGGCCTCGATGGGTAAGTTGGTACCTCAACCTATCGGGGTCATATGTTTTGCATACGAACTTTGTTTTAGGCATGTGATAGGCCATTGCAAAGGTATTTTTGAGAACTACATATTATTCCATCAAAATTTGATTATGTCTACAGTTTGACACTGACAAGCCAAAAAAACACTGTTTAGGGCCCCAAAACAAGCATGGAAGTACAAAAAGATGTACTCACATGAAAAATTCCAAAATAAGATATTTGGATTAGGTGGGAATCCACTAATATCCACATGGAAGGTGTATAGGGCTTCAGACAACCCCATAAGTGTAGAACGCACAATTACAAAGAATTACAGAAGAACGTGTTCAACTAAAAATTGTCAAGAGGATCCATATGGAATAGGTGGGTGGAGACCAATATCCACTCGATCATTCCTCCCCTATTAGGAAGAAATGGTATCCATTGCATTGAGTTCCCTCATTAAGTGAGGAAATTTTTGTTGAATTTGGCTCGGGGTGAGCCACTTGCCTTGGTACAGGAGTTGCCCCACCTTGACAACCCGATAAATATGGTTCCTCTGTTGGTGAGTGCCCTTGAGATTTGTTTCCAATATATGATCAATGGATACATTTTCCATTTAGTTAGGTGATCCATATGGATGTCGGTGGCCTCCCACCTATTCCAACTAGCACATTCTGGCATTTTCAGTTCAACAATTTTTTCCTAGTTTTTGGTTCCCTCACTTTCGGGGCCCGTTTTGTGGCCCTAAACAATGCTTTTATAGATTTCCACACGAAACACGTGTATTCCTCGAATAAAACTTTCCAATGGGATGTTGTGCACCTAAAACAAAGTTTGCAAAAGTTACGACCCTGGGAAGTTGATGTACTAATTAACCCAAATGGGGCCCACATGACTTTTGGTGCTTTATCTCCTAAGGTTAGGTATTTGGATGTTTAGGGTTTTTGAAATTCTTATTTATTGTAAAATTTCCTTAAGAGCCTCATTGTATTCATCTTCTATCGAATGAGCGCAACCTTCACATCTCTTCTCAGAGATAAGATTCCACCATTCTAACAAGCTTGTTTTAACGTTTGAGATTATTTCCTTATTGAATAGAAACTAATTTTACTGTATATCTGTTATTTTGTGTTAAGTGTATTTTGATAATAATCTATATTCATTTTGTTCTACTCATAAAATATGGATCATTAGGGTTGAGATCTATTTGTGTCAAATGTTTTGCGATCTCTGAGGTGTCCAATAATGGTGGAAAATATGGTTGGAGGAAGTCGACATTGAACACTGGGTGCAACCCAAGGAAGGTGGGAGTGTTGAGCTCAAAATAATTGTCATCCACATCCTTGGTGATAGTGTAAGTCCCATAACTAAGTGGACGGAGCTTATAATATGGCCCGGTAAGGCATTCTTTCTGGAAATGTAATGGAAATGTAACGAGAACTTGTCTCCCACCTGAGGTACTTGGTGTTGATCATGGCGCTGCTTGTACTTAGCATTGGATTTCTATAAAATATCATGGACTTATTGGCAGATGTGTTGAATATTCTCAATGAATTTGGTGGATTTTTTAACCTGACACTGAACATTGGAAGAATCTTTCTATGTGGTTTCAAGAGGCAGTGCAACATCAATGAGTTCCAAGGGTTGGAACCATAGTCCCACCAGATAGAGGCTATGGACGGTGGAGCTGTTTAGAGACATGTTGTAGTTTTTTTGAACATAGGGAAGACTCACATCCCATGTACAAAAATTCTTACAGTTATACATGAGTAGGATGTGCACAATCATTGAGATACTACTGGGGTAATACATGAGTAGGATGTGCACAATCACTGGGTACTACTAAAGTTTAAGAAACTGTACATACTCTACCTTTATTTTTTAGTTTGAACCAACAACTCATAAGAACAAAACCAAAAAAAACAAGAGTAAGAGATCAGCTAGCTTTCTGGAAAAGTTGGACCATTAACATATCGGAAGAATAGTAAAAAGAAGATTGCCAAAATATTGTAAGATTCCTTGGAAAATTGGACTGATTTGACGTTTATATGGCGAGTGTGAGTGCCAACTCATTTGATGAAAATAGGACCATTAACATGTCGGAAGAATAGTAAAAAGAAGTTTGCCAAAATATTGTAAGATTCCTTGGATAATTGGACTGATTTGACGTTTATATGGCGAGTGTGAATGCCAACTCATTTGATGAAAATATTAATATCTTATTTAAACTTTTTTTAAGTAGGAAAATAAGAGTGGGAAATTCACCAATACTTATCGAGATGACAAGTTTTACCAATCGTGTTATTGAGTTTTACCAATCGTGCTATTGCTATTACCAATTGTGCTATTTCATGCGGCTATTTCATTTAAAATTACTTTGTGCGAGATATTATTCTCAACATCTCAGTCATTTTTAGTTGAAATAAAAACATAATTACTTTGTGCTAGATCTTATTCTCTACAGATTAAGGTTAAGTATTTATAAGTAAGAGCGCAATCTATCAATGCAGGGTAAAGCTTAGTTTGGATGTGGTTATATGTTAAATCTTGCAAGGTTAGGGTTTAGTTTTAATATGATTATATATTAAATCTTGTGGATATCATTTTGACGCTTCAATGCTCTTAAAAAGACGACCACTAAGTATACTTTTTTATTCGTTAACCTTTGTTTATTAGCGGTATCACGAGCGTTCAAATCTACAGTTTCTCACTAATGTTCAAATCTACTCTTCCTCCCAACTCATGTATATAAGACAGCGCAGGGCTACTTCTGGGCCAGCGATCTCAATATCATCTGCCTTCTCATTTTGTGAGAGAGAAATTAGGTCTGTCTTTAATTGGGTCTGTGCCTCCTTCATGGCGGAATCGAATCCAAATGCAACAGCCGGATATGATGAAGAAAAGGAAGAGGAATCGAATCCAAATGCAACAGCCGGATATGATGAAGAAAAGGAAGAGGAATCTACTGTTCCTCCCAATTAATGTTCAAATCTACTCTTCCTCCCAGCTCATGTATATAAGACAGCGCAGGGCTACTTCTGGGCCAGCGATCTCAATATCCTCTGCCTTCTCATTTTGTGAGAGAGAAATTAGGTCTGTCTTTAATTGGGTCTGTGCCTCCTTCATGGCGAAGTCGAATCCAAATGCAACAGCCGGATATGATGAAGAAAAGGAAGAGGGAAGTCGGGTGGTATTGTTTAACGCTACCCGACATGAGCATGAGCTCTTGCTGTTTGAGGGCCTTCCGGCCTACACATGTAGCGGATGCAGAGAAAAAGGGGCCAACATCGGTTACAAGTGTAACATTAATTCTGATTCCTTGTCCTCATCTTGTAAGAATTTCACTCTGCATGAGGTTTGTGCTACCCTTCCTGATGCCTACCAACACCCGTTTCGCAGCGATGTGAGCTTTAAATTTCGTCCCAAAACGTCTCTCCGGCATCGCTGTAACGCCTGCTGGGATGTCGTGAAAGGTTATGTGTTTGAAACTGAAAGGCAGCATTTAAGGCATGAGTTAAGGCTTCATCCCTTGTGTATGGTGCTCCCTAAAATACTCAACTACAGTGGGCACGCAAATCACAAACTCAAATTTGTGACGGGTGATTTAAAGGGGAAAGAATACACTTGTAGTGCCTGCGGTAGTCAGATCGATTCCGGTGGCTGGAGATATCGGTGCGAGGAAGTGGCGTGTAAGGTTTACGTGGACCTGAGCTGTGCCAAAATAGACATTTTTGGACTCTCAGACATTGAGAGAGTTCCACGCGTCAGTCTCAGAAGACCAGTGGCTAAGTTCGTCAAGTCCATCATGAGTGAAGCAGTAATTGCCCTGCTGTTAGCATGAATATTTTTGACGGTTAGTGTTTATAGTTTTAGGGCATCAGTAGAACTTAGAATTTTATGGCGACTGTTACTGTTAACGATTTTGCACTTAGAGCTTTATGGCGACTGTTACTGTTAACGATTTTGCTAAGCAGTATAGTATTAAATGTTGTTTTTAACTATTTTTATTATGTTGGTGTTAACCATTTTGTTATTTTAGGCTTCAGATTCTGAATATCTATGTACTTCTGTTTTTTTAATTGTGATGACCAGATGTCTGGATTTTAGTGTTTGTTGGTTATTTTAGGCTTCAGATTCTGAATATCTATGTATCAGCGTATTACATCTGCTCCGTTTATTAAAGATAATATGTTCACATGTCGTTTTCTGTTCCTTAATCATGAATCATGTGTTGGATTGGCCATTACGCAGCATGAATATTTTTGACGGTTAGTGTTTATATTTTTATGAATCATGTGTTGGATTTGCCATATTGGCCATTAAGCAGCATGGATATTTTTGACGGTTAGTGTTTATATTTGTAGAGCATCAGTAGAACTTAGAACTTTATGGCCACTGTTACCGATTTTGCTAAGCAGTTTTTTTTATTAAATGTTTTTAATCATTTTTCTAAGCAGTATAGTATTAAATGTTGGTGTTAACCATTTTGTTAAGCAGTATAGTATTAAATGTTGTATAAGATTTAGCATTTAGTGTGGTATATCTGGATGATTAGTGACATCTAAATTTTAATCTTGTAATAATTTAATTATATTGATTTTATTTTCTAAAATTAACTAGATGAAAAAATGGTTTTTTTTTTTGTTTTTTTACTGAATTTATGATTTTTTTATAACATCATGATTTCTTCTTTTCCTCAATTTTTCTATAATATTAAAATTTCTCTTTCAATTTAAATGTGGTAGATTTTTACTTTTATTGAAGTTTGAAGCAATTTTAAGATAACCAAAAATCAAGATCATAACCATACTCTTTGTCGAGGATAACATCACAATTTCTTCTTTAATTTAAATGTGGTAGTATTTTGACTTTCATTGAAGTTTGAAACATTCTTAATATAGGAAAAGATCAAGATCATAACCATACCATACTCTTATTTGAGGAAAAGATCAAGATCATAACCACACCATACTATTATTTGAGGAAACACTAGCCTTTTATGATGAAGGTAGAAGAAGGAATATTACTTTTACTTTTTTAAATTATAAATCATAAAATATTTTTAAATTTACTTATATTTTCTTTAAAAATTTTAAATATTATAACTAGTATCAAAATAACCAAATGAATAATATTACTTCATTAATTAATTTTAAAAGTATAGTAACTATATCTATATGTAAAAACTATGAATATATCTTTATAAAATATAACAACAAAACTATTATATTATATTAACTAATATATCATATTATTCTACATACAAATAATTATATAAAATAAACATTTAAGTTTGATATCTATATGTAAAAATTATGAATATGTCTTTATATTTTATAAAGACAAATTATTATATCACATTATTATACATGCAAACAATTATATAAAATAAACATTTAAGTTTGATAAGACAAAAATAAGGATCCTTAATAAATCTTCAAATCACATAAATTGTTATAGATGGCCTCATTTTTATAACATTCAATTTTTTGGTATTTTTCTTTATTAAACAACCACATAATGTTTTATTAAACAACCACATAATGTTAAAGATCAACACATGATAAATATGATAAATGATAGAAATTCTTTGGTAACTATAAATTATTTTTAATGCGTTGTATATTCTTTATAAAAAAAACTTTAAATATAAAATTAATGAAATTTTAAAGCAATATGATTTATCAATGCA
>JZKD02S1672742.1:715331-732640 GCA_000966675.3 Picea glauca
TGTGTTTGGCTAAAAGCCGAATTATGGTCAAGGACCAAGATAATCAGAGAAACTCTAAATATTTGAATGGCCAAAAGCCGATTTTTGGTCAAAAACCTTGGGATCGAAGAAGCTCCAAAATGAAGGGGTTGGCTAAAAGCCATCTCAAACAAGGTTTAAATAAGTGCGGCCAAGGGCCGGATCAGAACTTGCTCTGATACCAAATGAGACGAACAAAGTTCGTCACGCACAAATAATCCAAAATACTTGGAATATAACAAAGTAATCCATGTAGGACTGTAAATAATATATGAATAGATAATATATAATATATTAAGATGATTACAATTGAGAATGAGGGTCTGCTTATATACACACACAGGGGTTCCCTTTACCAATAGTCATGTCCTTTGAGACATGACCTTTCATTATTAATAATTATTATTTATTAACTATTATTATATTATGAATATCTATTTATGTATATTTTATGTTGATAACAGCTCGAAGAGCCCATGATCAGCTTGTGATCTATTGATTACTTGAAGAGCTGATTGTTGCATATTGGGAGGGAAACGTTCGGCAATTGAGGTGAATTGATCGTTGTGCAGAGGTATTCATTTCCTGATTAAAGTTTTTTGTTGATATGGAGAATATTACATTGGAAAAATTTAATGCTTTTAACTTTCATACTTGGAAAGTAAAAATACAACTTCAAATGATGCATAGGAATTTATGGAGAATAGTAAAAGGTAAAGAGAATGCACCTACAGATCCCAGACAATTAATTGAATGGGAGAAAAAATATGATAGAGCCAATTCCATTCTTGGATTGTCTCTTGCATATTCCCAACTGCATCTAATAGATTTGGAAAAATCTTCTGCGGAAATGTGGGCACAATTGAGTACAATATTTGGGGAAAAGGTTGTAAATGCCAAGTTTTCATTAAAATTACAGCTATTCAAATTAAAAATGCATGATGAAGTATCATTGTCTTCTCATATAAATGATCTAAAGTCTTTGTTAGCACAGTTGACAAAGATTGACTCCGACTCTAAAGTTGATGAAGATGATGCAAAAGCAGTCTTGCTGAATAGTTTGTCTCAAAAATATGACAATGCTATTTTTACGTTAACTCAAATACCCTCTCGAAGTCTGGAAGACATGATTTCAACACTCTTAGCAGAAGAAAAGAGGATGAAGAAAGGTGAAGTGGAAGTTAGTTCACATTCTGAATTTGCACTATACTCCAAAGGAAGAACAAATAAAAGCATTGAATGTTTCTACTGTCGAAGACATGGACATACAATACTGAATTGCAAAACACGTGCTAATGATCTTTTAAATGGCAAACTGAAAGAGTCAACTAACATAGCTGAGGACTCACTAGATGCTATGCATGAATAATCATCTAGTGATGATGAACCTCTCAAACATTTCTAGAATACAGTTATTGTTTATGTATGTTACATATATATTATGTGAAATTTGTTGTGTGAAAAGAATCAAATAATGCAGAACCAAATATGTAACAGACTGATATTCAAGCATGTAGTTCTTGAGTTTTTCTGTGCCACAAGAACATGTTACTAGCTTAAATATGTCTACAAGTTTGTTAAAACTGAAGATTATGGTTGTACTTCGGTGCTTCCAAGTCAACAGTTATAGGTTACCTTGTGAGTTTGTAATCATGTAGAAAAGTCAGTTGTTTAACTGTTTACTGAAAACATTTCATACTTAGATCGCTGTCCTATATAACTGTCAAAATTTGTTCTTGAGGGGAATTTCACAAATGGAAGTGTATCAATAAAATGGTTCAGTGTCGAGACTATCCTTCTTGAGGTCGAGAAGCGTCAGTTTCACAACGAGTGTCAAAGATGGTTAGAACCATTTGACTTTAAATGTCTGAGTGGGAAGCTCGAATGTGTGGAGAAGAAAGAGTGGAAACTGGGTGATTGCAGAGTGAGTTTAAAGAGTTGAGGAAGACCACATCAGACAAAGAGACGAAAGATCAAGTGTTGTAATTCTTTTGTAATTCTGATGAAGTATTATTGTAATTTGTAAAGTAAGCATTAAGGGAAGGTGTTAGGATTATGCTTACTTAGTTTGGTTTGGGTTTGTTGAGGAAGTTGAGAGATTCTCTCAACTTCTTTTTCTAAGATTGGAATTAGTTGGATCTGAGTCTAGCTATATATACTATGTAATATGTGTGCATTATGTGCAATAATACAAGTTGTTTTGTGTTGTGTGAGTTAATTCTTCCAATCTTGATAAATGCATTACCATAATAACTTGATAATTAAATAAAAATTACGATTATGTTTTTCCAAAAAAACTCCAATATGAATGATAGATAATTGGTTTGATTTAAGAACTTGTAATTTGTATAAAGTTAGGTAAATATAATTTTTTTTTTTTTAATAAACGTATTAGCTACGCTACAAGCTTATTATTATTATTATTATGAATTATACTTCCGTTAATTTTTGTGATTTAAAATTGTAAATCATATAAATTATACTTACGTTAATAATTGCATAAGTAAACAAGATATGAGTAATTTATTGTAAATTTACTCATACATATGTTGTATACATATTAGTAGGATCTCATCATTAATATCAAACTATCATTAACACTTGATTTGTTATTTTATATTTAATTATAACTAAAAGTTTAAAAGTTGTAATACAATTATTGTATCTTTTAAAAATAGGATTTTATGATAATAAATCAAATATATGAATATGTGATGAGTAAACTAAATTAAGAAAGAATTTGATTCATTGTATTTTGGTGGTGAGAGTATTTTCATTTGTTTGTCTACATTTCAGATTAGTATCATCTAAATGTAAATAAACAAACGAAAATATTGTTGTTTATCCAAATATTGCTCAGAATAAGAAATTATTCTTGATGCATCATGGAGATGAAAAGAAAAATGTAGCATAGACTTTATATAAATAACATTAAAATAGAAAAAAAATCTTATTAATAATAGATTTATGAGAAACTTTAGGTAGGCTTGATGAGGTTGTAGCAAAATACATAAATTGTTTTATTAAGATTTTATAATACATATAATTGTTACTAGTAAGAATATGGACATGGAGTGGTGTGTTACATATGGTATAAGAGCTATGTTAAATACATTAGGGCCTTGGATCCATTTACTATTTTGCATAAAAATAAATATTAGTTATTTAAGTGAATTAAAATTAATTAATCGAACTTGATTTTGTTTATTTTATGAGGTAAAAATTGATAGAAGTTGAAGGACAGATAGAAAAATAAAAGGAAAAGGTCCATCTCTACCTCTACCATTACGCATATCTTCACTCCTTATCTAGGGAAGAGGAACATGTTCAAAGGCCAGGACATGTACCTGTTGGTGACGTGATAAATATGATGTGTTCATCTTAAAGTATGTCTGATGCACTAATGAACAAATTGAAAAGATAAGGGGGAGAATTATTTGTTCTATTGAAGGATCACAAAATATTGTAACTAACCATGTACATAGAGAGATGTGAAAAGTTAAATCTCTAGATTTTTGGGGCTCTACTGATGGACAGGTAGTTAAAGACTCATTGGGATCTTATGCGTAACCAAAGTATCATTATATTCAACTATTTTTGGATCTTATGATATAGTAATAGGAATGGACTAGTTATATAGTCATGAAATAGTATTAGACTATGAGAATAAGAAGATTTATTTTATAGATGATGCAGAACACAAAATAAATTTTGGTTGAGATGAATAGAGCAGTGTCGTTAAGATTTTTGTCAACATTAAAACTAAAGAAATGTATGAGAAAAGGATGTAAATTATATTTTGTGACAACTATGAACCATAAGGAGGATACAATGAGTATATAAAAATATCTAATATCATCATAATTTTCAAATGTGTTTCCAAAGGAAATGATTGGGTTACTACCAAAGAGATAATTGGAGTTCTTTAACCAAAAATGAAACCTATCACAAAGGCTCCTAACCATATGACAACTCTATAGTTATGAGAATTATATATGCAATTTCACAAAAATTTGGATTTGGGATTTATTCATCCAAGTATATCACCATGGGGGGCATGGGTAATATTTGTATCAAATAAATATGGATCATGGAGGCTTTGTATCAATTATCAACAATTAAACAAAGAGATGATAAGGAATCAATACATGTTTCCTAGAATTGATGATTTATTCAATCATATGAAAGAAGATAAAGTACTTTGTAAGATAGATTTAAGATCGTGATATCATCAACTAAGAATAAAGAAGGAATATATTCCTAAGACTCCATTTAATACGTGTCTTAGACATTGTGAACTTTAAGTATTTCCCTTTGGATTAATGAATGCACTATGAGTATTTATGATTTTAATGAGTTTAGTACTTTGACAATACCTTGACAATTTAGTACAAGTGTTTTTGGATGATATTTTGATATATCCTCATACATCATAGGAGCACTTAGAAGATATAAGACATGTATTACAATGTATTAAATATAATAAGTTGAATGAAAATTTTTCTAAATTCCCATTTTATGAGTCAAACGTTCATTACTTTCGACATATAATTTATAGAGAAGGAATCATGGTAGACCTGAAAAAGTTGGGAGAAATTATAGAATGGATGACACCCACTAATGTACATGAAGTATGTAGTGGCATGGGTTTAGTGGGATATTATATAAAGTTTGTGAAAAAAAAATTCAAAGATTGCAAATCCTATTACTGAATTATAGAAATAAAAATGAAATTTATATGGATCGAACAATGTGATGAAGCATTTCATAAACTTTCAAAATTATTGAAGATGGATCATATTTTGAAGGTACCAAATATGGATCAAGATTTCCTAGTATGTAAAAATGTGTCAAAGGAAGGATTAGATGAACTACTAATGCAAGAATGTGGGGTATTTTCCTATACTTCAGGAAAACTTCAAATGCATGAAGAAAATTATGTAACACATTTTTTTGAACTTATGGTGGTAGTTCATGCATTAAGAATTGGAAGCATTATCTAGTTGTAAATAAATTTGAGTTCAAGACAGATCATCATGGACTTCAACACATATTTACATAGAGTAATTTGAATGCTAGATAGAGTAGTTCATCATAATTTCTATGCCAGTACAGTTTCAACATTTCATACATTAAAGAACCAATAAATAGAATGATGGTGTTGAGAAAACACCTATACTAAGAAGGGGGAGTGAATCAATATAAAATGATTTTTTTCTTTTCTTTAGGAGGTCGGTCCTCTCTTTCCTCCCCGGTTGAGGAGGTTAGCCCAATAATAAATCCTTCATCAATAAGGAAAGTATGAGGATTACTCCTTGATGGATTAGGTAATTCCTCTCGTGACTCCTGAATCGATAAGGAAAGCCGAATGAATCGATAAGGAAAGTCGAAGTTAGTGCCCCTAAATACGTGAGGTGGAAAATAGACCAAATTGTCTATATCTAAAATAACGTAAGTAAAGAAAATATCACAACTACTTGCGTAAGAAAATCAGACGATATTCTGGTGTAACGTAATATAAGAAGGTGGTATGAAGGCTTAAAACACTCATCAACCATAAGAAAAAAATCATATATAATATCTATTAACCGTAGAACATGGAACATACAATTTATGTGGAAACACTTTCAAGAGAAAACCAAAAAAATTCTCTTTATAATTATTTGTAGCCACCAACCTATTGTTATAAATATTTGTAGGCACCAACATATTGTTACAAATATTTGTAGACACCAACCTACTAGAGACTCCAATCCCCACTAGCTTGAATCCTAATAGGAACCAACCTACTCTTATATATCTTCATAGACACCAATCTAATGGAGACACCAATCCACATTGCTAAGAACCAACTTAGAAATAGACATGAGTCTCTTAAAAATATTCATAGATACCAATTCATTAGAAACATCAATTGTTATTTTAGAGACACCAACTTAGCAAGAGACACTAATATATTATAGATATGTATAAACAATAATCGACTAGAAACACCAATCCACACCACTAAGCACCAACTAATCAAGAGACACCAATCTCTGAGATGCACCAACTTTCACCAAGTCTTATTGTTATTTATTCCTTCATAGTGTCTTCTCAACACTTCTACCTTTACCAGGTCTACTCCATACTTTTTCCTTCACCAAGTCTACTAACTCCTTCTACCTTTACTATGTCTTATCAAAACTTAAATATCCAAAGGGAAACTTTCCCAAAGATTGTTTTGTTGCACCGTATTCCTAAGAACAAAATTGTACATCATGCCATGTATCCAATTTCATAAATGTGATGCTAAAATTTTTACTTGATTTACTTCGGTATCTCCCCTATGTTCTTTGAAATTTTCACAGTCTCAAGTGTTCCAGAAAAAAATTTATAGTGAAAATTCCAAACTAACCTATTTAAAATTGATCTTAGGACAATTCAAAAACCCTAACTTCCATAGAGAATATCTCAAAAAGTACAATATACCAACATATACAATTTTTACATAAGTTACTTCTATATGTACCCTCTATTCTATAAACATTTCATTATCTTAAGAGTCACATAAAAGAAGTTATAGTGAAAATTCTGAACTGACCTGTTTAAAATTGATTTCAGGAGCATTATGGAACCTTAACTTCCAAATAACATACATCCAAAGGTATATTGGAAAAACATATGAAATTTTTACCACATATACACCATGATCTATCCTATGTCATACCAAATTTAAAGGTCTGAAACATCAAAGAAAATAAATTATAGCGAAAGTGATAAGATGACATGTTCGAAACTTATTTTCAGAGCATTCAAGAACACTAACTTCGATAGGGAATATCTTAGAAATTGTAGTGAAAAAATATTTGAACTTTTTAACACATATACACTAAGATCTATCCTCTATATTTGAAAACATTTAGGATATTAAACATCCCATAAAATAATTTATAGCAAATGTGTCAAGATGACCTATTTGAAACTAATTTGAGGAGAATTCAAGAACCCTAACTGCCACATGTCATATCTATAAAGATACAGTGGAACAACATATGAATTTTTTACCACATGTAAACCAATTTTTATCCTCCATCTCTTTAAAATACCAAGGTCTAAAATATCCTTATAGAATAAATTATCATGAAAAGGTCAAGATGACATGTATCTAATTTCACAATTCAATCTTTTCTAATCCATTATTCACACACATCGTTTCCTTCAATTCTTTCTCTTTTTATACATTTTCATAATCGTTCATGAAGGGACATGTCCATTAATTAAATAATTGACTTCCAATACCATGGGAAAATAATCTAAATACCATGGGAGAATACCCCAAACCCATGGGTTTGAAACCCATGGAAATCATTCATCCTTTGACATCAATGGAAATAATTCCAACAAGCAAATGATTTGATTCAGAGGCCACATGTGTTCTCATTTATTCCTTACAATTAAAATAGAAATGGTAAAAATAAGTTAAATTGTATCTAGAAAATGAATTAATGAGAGTTTTGAAATATGAAGGATATTCCTTAGATGAAGATGGATTACTAATATTTCATAGAAATATATATGTACCACTAAATAATGAAATTCATAATTTGATATTAAAACAAGATCATAGAGAAGTTTATATAACTCATCTAAGAATCAAGAACATGAATGCAGGCTTGAAACTTTTATTATTTTGCAAAGGAAAGAAGAACGATATATTTAATTTTGTAGTTAGATGTCTTGAGTGTTAGTAAGTGAAGGTTCAAAATCAACATCCAATAGGATTCTTACAATCACATGCGATACCAAAATCAAAATGGGAAGTGATTTTGATTGATTACCTATGACATAGAGGATACACAATTCTATATTTGTGGTAGTTGACACTTAGACCAAAAGTGCATACTTTATCTGAATAAAGACAATGTACTAAACACTAGAGATTAGAAGGGTGTTTAATAAAAAGATAGTAAGGTTACATAGAATTACAAAGAAGATAATATCAGACAAAAGGTTATTGTTTACATGAATATTTTGGATGAGTTTCCAAGAAGGAATGGTCGTGCAACTTTATTTTAGTTTAGCATACAACCTAGAGACTGTTGGACAGACTAAGAGAATAAATCAAATCAAAGTTTGATTAACATGGAACCATTTGAACTTTTATATGGTATATCTTGTAGTCCATCTAGGACACCTATTATTTCAGATATGATAGAGGACACAGTCTTGGTTGGACTAGAATTAATCCAATCAATGGAAGAACCAATAGAACTAATTCAGGGAAGACTAAAAAAAGAAGAATATAAAAAAAAGGGTTATGCAGATGCACATGGAGTTGATATAAATTAAAAATCTTGGGATGAAGTATTCTTGTGGGTGAGACTATTGGGGTACATGCTCAACTACGTACTCAGTGACATACTCATTTTCCCATTTTTCCACTTTCTCAGGAGGACTTTTATTTATAGAATGTATATGTATAACGACCTATTTTAATCTGGTGGCTCCCTATATGTACTACCATGGGTTTCCAAAACCATGGGATCATAAACCACCATTAGGTAAATTCCTATTTTCTAGGAGGAAGAGATCCTTGATTTTAGGAGATAATTCATATTTCATGGCTAGAGAGTGCACTTGAGCGAGAATAGTATTATCCTAAGGAAGTGCTCATTACCCATCTTATTATTGGATTTAATATATTTCCTATTTTTAGTGACTTTCCATATTCATGAAATTGTCTCTTAATTAGGACATTAATTCCATTTTTAGACTCTAGTCTCACTCTAGGATAATTTTTCGAGTGTCAAATGAATATTGACTTTATGGAGAGTTCTCACTTGAGTTCACACCTTATTTTTGACCTTTCATTGTTATTATCAACCTTTGAAATTAGTTAACTTTTTCTAGTTGAAGTGGTTGCTATTTTTACTTGAGCATGCACATGGAAACCCCAACCTAGTGTGCATCACTCCTCATGTGGAGAGTCCTATCTATTGTACTCATGATAAAGGAATCATACAAGATGATTCAAGTTGGTTTCTTAGTATATTATGTCTGAATATTTATTCTATTTTTCTCTCCCCTCTCTTTCTTTTGCAACTAACTAGTGTAGTATTTCCTACTCACAATTAGATCTTGGAGTGTGGTTTAATCCTACATGGTATGAAAGCTATTATTGACAGATTATTCACTTTTATTGTAGGTTTATAGATCATAATGAACATCCCATAGATAAATATGGATCAACCATATTCTTCAGTGGTCTTGACACCTTTCAACTAGTTTGAGTGGAAGCACAATATAGAGATTCTACTTCGTAGCAAGGGTTTGTATAGGGTCACCATCGGGATTGAGGTTGATCCTAATTCAGACACAAAGAAATTAAAATAACTCAGAATTATGGATGAATCCTACATGATATTGTTCTGTATCATCTCTCCCTATCTCCTCTTCCATGTCGATACTTGCAAGACTCCTAATGATGTTTGGAAAAATTTGAAGTATTTTCTAGGAAAGAAAAACAACCTAAGAGGCCATCTGCTGGAGAATGATCTACATGCATTGAATCCAATTGATTTTGATAATCTATAGGACTAATTATGTAAGTTTAAAACTTTACTTTTCATGTTAGGGATTGTGCAATTGATAAGAAATATGAACAATTAATGTTTTCAATTCTAACCAAACTAGGACCAGATTATTATGTCTACACTTCTTATTTTCATAGTACCAGGTTAGCTATTGCTTCCACATTGAATATTACATCCATAGATGAGTTCATGGAGACACTTATACATCAGAAAAAAAAAACTCATATAGATAGGGGAACTTAAGATTTCGAAGCCCCATGTGGTTAAAACTCAATGAAGTTAAAAGAAGAATAATTAGAAGAACGAGGGTAAGAATGACCAAGAGAAAAAAAAAAGGAATGTAGGAAAATGTCTACAAATGAGATTTCATGTTCCAAGGCATCAAAGAGAAATAAGGAGAATACAAGGTGTTCCTATTGTAACAAGGGGTTACATTCTAAGAGTTATTGCAAGAAAAATACAATAGATATCATGGCACAATCACTTGAGCAACATCACCTCGATGATTTTATTCTAGATAATGCAAAAAAAATGTCTTCGGACAAGTCATCATTAGAAAGTGGTAATTCTCATGAATTAATTTCTATTTAATATTCTCCTAATGCTTCGGTTCTTGATTAAGTGGCTACCCATCACATGGCCTCATCGAGATAAACTTTTTTCATACTTGGGAGGTGATTCTCCTACTAACATGTGTAGTAGGGGTAGATTTGATTCTCCTACTAACATGTGTAGTAGGGGTAGATTTGATTCTCCTACTAACATGTGTAGTAGGGGTAGATTTGATATAGACCATGGATTCTCTTAGAATGTACTCTATGTTCCAAGGCTTTGAGTGAATCTCTTCTCCATATATAAAATCACTCATTTGGGTTCATGGAAGAAGGTGGAGTTCATTATGGGCTTAGTTATTATTTATGACTTGTCAGATGGTTCAAAAGTTGTTGTTGGTGTGGTTAATTACCATTCCAAGTTGTACATATTCTCTCATTTTACTGATAAATTTAATTACATATCTTTTCTAACACATGGTAATAAATATTCCATACATAGGAGTATTATGTTTGAACAAGGTCCTTCACATGTACTTTCAGAGTAGTCCACATCTCTGTCTCGATCGCCACTAGTTGCAGAACTTTATGAGACTTTTTGTGATCATATTTTTTTATCATATATTTGAATATGATATATTTGATATTTATGATCAATAGAAATAATTTTCAGGTACATAGAATCGACCATTATGGGAACAACAAACTCTTTAGGAAGCAAGTGATCTAGTGGGTGATCTTGTCGATCCACAAAGAACCAAATATCAGTTTCTAGAGATTATGAAAGATATTACTACCAAAAAACATGTGTTTTCTATTTATTATTATGTGGTACTTGGATCATACCTTCATTTGGATTCATAAGATAAGGGAAACCCCCATTGGAAGGAAACCATGAAAGATGAGTACAATTCCTTGATAGAGAACAACAAATGGGAGTTGGTTCCTTTACCTTCCAACATGAAGCTTGGTGGATTTTCAAGACAAAGAGGGCTTCTTATGGATACATTACAAATTCTAAGGCTCATTTATTGGCTAGAGGTTTCTCACAATTACAAGGAATTGAATATGATGAGTCTTTTGCACTAGTTGCCAAGATTGATTCCATTTGGTTAGCTCTAGCTATTGCACTAGATAGAAAGTGGGAGGTACATCATATGGACGTGAATAATGCATTATTACATGGATATATTAATGAGAAAATATATATGAAACATATAAAGGGATATGTTTAGGATCCACCATTAGTTTCTAGGTTAAGGAAGTCACTGTATGGACTCAAGCAAGCACCTCATGCATGGTATTGTAAAATTGAATCTTATCTTCTCTCTAGAGGTTTTCTTAAATATAGATCAAATATTGATTTGTACATGATGAGGCACATATATTCCCTTATATTGATAGTTCTATACGTATTTGATTTACTCATCATAGGGAGCTCATCATCCTCCATTTTTGTAGTGAAGATCGCTTTGCATGCAAGGTTTTCTATGACATATATGGGACTGTTACATTACTTTCTTGGAAAATTTGAAATTGGATAGAATGATTCAGGAATCATGATGTCTTAGTCCAAGTATACTAGATATCTACTTGACATGTTTCAGATAACAAATTTCAAGCCATCTACAACACCTTTTTAGCCAGGCGTTATACTAGAGTATGTCGATGCATAACCTTTGGTTGATTGTACTAGATATTGACAGTTGGTGGGGAGTCTTCTCTACCTTACATGCTCTCGAAAAAACATATATTATGTAGTTGGATCAATTTCTAGGTACATGCAAAAACCACATGAGCTTCACTAGAACGAAATAAAAAGGATTTTCAAATATGTCAAAGGGACTATCAACTTTGGTATACACTATGCAACAAGATATTCCTTAGATATTATTGGTTACACAGACTCGGATTGGGAAGGAAAAAACACTGACTGCAAATGCACTTCAAGATATGTCCTCTACCTTGGATTGCAACCTATCTATTGGTCAAGCAAGAAGAAATCAACACTTTATTTATCATTACTAGAGGCATAGTACATGGGTGCAGTGAATGTTACTACTTGAGCTATTTGGTTGCAACACTTTCTTATAGAGTTGGGAGTTCATTTTCATAATTCGATAGTTATATGGTGTGATAATTAGAGTACTCTCAAGTTGTGTAGAGACCCATTTCAGAGGAAGTGGACCTAGAATGTCGGGGTTCATATGCACTTTATTCAAGGATAAATTCAGGATGGAGTCATTGATATGCAGTTATGTCCATATTCATAAGAGGTGGTAGACATATTCACTTAGTATTTCACCGAGCATAATTTTGTCTCATTTAGGGACATTCTAGGAGTGAGTGATACTTCATCTTCGAAGCTAAAAATGTTAGCATTCCTTTTTGTTAGTAGCGTATTTATAGGGGGGGGGGTTTGTTTCCATTAGATTTTCCCTCTTTATCTCACTCTTGATCCATTTTTATGCATCTATACTTGTACATGAGTACTCAAAATGGATTCATTTTGTTGAGACTCATAATTGTTCACACCCTGGTTTTGTTTTAGAGGGGGTGTTGGGGTACATGATCAACTACATACTTAGTGACATACTCATTTTTCCATTTTTTTACCTTCTCAGGAGGATTGGTATTTATAGCATGTATATTTATAACAAGTATGTTTTTAGATAGTACCTACCTATATGTAATACCACGGGTTTCAAAAAAAATGGGATCATAAAACACCATTAGGTAAATTCCTATTTTGTAGGAGGAATATTTCTTCACTCCTTGACTTTAGGAGATAATTCCTATTTCATGGCTAGAGAGCGCACTTGATCGAGGTGAATATTGGTGGCCACCCACTTGTTCCATATTCCAGCTATCTCATCTAGACAGTTTTCAGTTTATCATGTCTCTCTCTAATGGAGACATTTATTTTTAATTATGGGTTATGCACTTACAGGATTTTCTTGAAGCCCTACACAACATCCAAGTGGATATTGGTGGCCACCCACCCATTCCAGCTGGATTATTTTGAAAATTTTCATGTCATTACATATTTTTGTACTTCCAGGGACATTTTGGGGCTCTAAATAGTATTTTGTTGGCTTTCCATAGTCAAACTATAGAGAGACTCATAGTTTGACAACATACCTTTCCATCAATCTATCACGTGCCTAAAACGAAGAATGTATGCAAAAGTTACAACCCCAAGAAGTTAATGTACTAACTCACCCCAACGAGGCCCACATGACTTTTGGCGTTTCATATCCTAGAGTTAAGATTTTTTATGTCTAGAGTTTTGGCATTCATGTTAACATAAAAAGGCCTTCAGACCCTCATTGTAACGATATTCTTGTGAATGAGCATAAGCATCACATCTCTTCTCAGAGCTAAAGCTGCCACTATTCTAGTGAGTCTTGCACTCTATATTTTTATAGTCTCTTTACGATTATTTCATTAATGGAAATCAAGTATTGGTGTATTTCTTTGTTTCTAGAAATTTTCATGAGTATTTCATTGTAATATATCCACTTTCATTTTGTTCCTAAAATAATATGGATCAGTGATATCAGAGTAGGCTTCTCTTGATCATTTTTTCAGTGCATGTTCCTGACGAGGTCTAAGTATATCCAATTTAGTCTTGAGCTTGTCTCGCTCAAGGATAATCACTCTCATACACCCAAGAAACCCTCGATAGTGGTACAAAAGAAAAACTGTAGAGCAGAAGATTTTATTTACCTGTTGCTTGAGAAAGCTCTCGCGCAACAGAGGAATAGAATGATGGAGAATTTTTGACACATCCTTCAACACCTTCCAATAACAACAAGAATATATTCATCAAGAGGCCATTTTGGAGGAACCTCTCCCTTGAAGGTACAAGTTAATTTTGATATTCCCATATTTGAAGGTCAAATATATGTAGATGCCCTAGAAAATGGCTAAATATATTAGAAGGTTATTTCTTTGTTCAAAATTTTTCCGACAGGGAAAATATCACCTTCGCACTCGTTAAGGTTCTCCCCCATGTCAAGAATTGGTGGAAAACTTACTAGGAGCAGAGTTCCATAGAGGAATATGAAATATATGGGGTCGAGCCCACTTGGGATATTTTTGTGGATGCAGTCAAGGAATAATACTACCCTGTTGATAACTATGAATACCAATACATGATATGGACCACACTACGGAAAGAGAAGATACAAACAATACCAGAGTTCACAAAAACTTTCCATACCTTATGCACCAAGTTGGGTATCAAAGAATCTGAGTGACATTTGGTTCTAAAATACTACAGGGCTCTGCATAGGTACATCCAAACCGAAATGGATTTCCTAAACCTCTCATAATTAAGAGTTTCGTATTGATATCTGTCAAAATCGAGGAGAAATTTAGGCACTAGAGCAAATGGAAATTCAAGTTTTCAAATATGAAACAACTAAATCATGGTAAAAATGACCCTAACCAACAACCTCTAGAAAACCATTCCAAGACACAGGACAATAAGGGTAAAGGAAAGATGAAGAATGACACTGGGAAGTGGTGTGACTTCCACAAAATCCCCTGGCACATCACCGATGAATTTCCATCGAAACAGTCATTAGTGGTTGATGTGAAAGACATGAAGCCAAATCCTAATTTAGAATCTGATCTAGAAAATATTGAAAACAAACAAATCATTGACGCAAACCCCACTTCTACTCTCATGACCACAACAATTCAACTAGAAGAACCATTAGATCCTGAAGAGAGGGAGCGCCTCTTCCATTCACAGATATGGGTGAAAGGGACCCCATTGCATTTCATTGTTGATAAAGATAGCCAGAAGAACCTCATCTTAGCTAAGGTTGTCAAACAGTTGTGGTTTTCAATAACACAACACTCACAACCATACAACATCAAGTGTATTCACCAAGAACGAGATCTTTGTGTCAGAAAATAGTGCCACTTGTCCTATGGAATCCAACTCTTCAAGGATGAGGTAGTGTGTGATGTTTCCCCTATTGATGTATGTGATGTTGTTTTTGTCCAACCATATATGTGGAAACATCATGTTGTTTATGAGTCTAGACCCCGTACAGACCTACATATGGGCAGATGATCAGGGGATCAAAATTTGCTCAATTTTAAAAGTGTTTGGATTGAGACGAAAACAATTCCATTGCGTCCGTCTCGTTTTCCCGATTCTGGCGGTATATTTATTTTCGAAAACGAAGTCCGTATGGAGGAGATATCGCGATTTGACCGCCAAGTCAAACAGGGAAAAAAATTGGGGTGCTAATTGTACCTGTCCGTACAGTCCGTACGGCCATGTGGAGGGCCGTACCATCATGCTGAAGTGGTAGAGGGAAGACATGGAATATTTGTATTGGACAGTTGTCAGCGAATCGGGTGCTGACACGTGTCTCTTCATTTTTGATTAATTTGATTATGTGTAAAAAATATTGTTGGAGTCCGCGGGTTTGAACCCGGGACCTCCCTCTGTATGCCAAGACTTAACAAACAATCTGCTAGCCATTAGCCCCGCCATTGTTCCTTGTTACATAACCCATTGCACTCATATTTAAATTTAATGTTTTGTATAAGAGGAAAGGGGGGTCGGGCTGGGGCTAAGCCCCGACCCTTGGGCACATTGTAACATATATGGCCGTGTATTAAAAATGTGCAGGGTTTGATTTATGTTATGTAATGTTTATGCATTGTATTGCACATGGTTGTAACTTGCGCGAGAAGTTGCAATCTATTGCATGGTTTTGAAAATGGTCAAACGACTTTTGCGCCCAGCCTATGGTCACGTATACCATATGACTCAGTGTCGAGGCGGTTAAGGGCTGGAGGCGCCCTAACCATTCTACGGTTTGTACCGGTGCACGATTGCATACGGGACTGGGTTCTTTACGCTTAAATGAGTGTGTGTGCCAGGTTTGGAGAACAAGGGTGCAGATTGTAGAACCAGAGACAACAAAGTTGGAGAAGGAGCTTCAAGGAAGCATATCTTTCTCAGTTTTCGACCGTTTCAGGTGCCGTCAGAGCCTAGACAGGGGTTTTGGCATGCTGCGGAGCCATTGGAGTAGTCAGTTTGTTGATTTGAGCACTGTAAGACATGTTTTTAATCACTTTGAGCAATTTAATATAAAAGATCCATTTGGAGGCTGGACCAGGAGATGTAGCCCGGAGTGGGGTGAACTCCTTTATCAAGTTGTTGTGTTTATGTCTGATGTTCAATGATTTTATGTGATGTCTATGTGTATATTTACATAATTAATCCTTTATTATGTGTTGCAAATTGATCTGGTTGCTTTAAAAACACATAACAATTTCACTTGCAATATTTATTCAAGTTTCAAGTCTTCTTCAATTTTAGATTAAGTTGGTATCAGAGCACTGGTTTTGAAGACTTGATTGTTTTGAATGTTTTGTTTCTGATGCTCACAAGGTTGAAACTCACACGAGGAGAAGGTCAACTTGTGGAGCCAATTTCTTATCCGACGAGGAGGAAGCAGTTTCATTCACCGCAAGTTGCAGTGAGACATTCACCAAGCATGGAAGATGCAGATGATCATGAACGTGTTCCATATGAAGAAGTGGATCTCGGGAAGACTCTCATGCAGATAAGAGATATGATGAAGGTCATGATGGGACACATGATGTCGCAGGGTGAAGGCTCCAACCCTTCAATGCATAACAGAGGCGGTGGTGACAAGACTCCAAGCAGAGATGGAGGGAATGGTGCTTCTCCACCACCCTCTCCTCCTCCATCATCCTCATATTCTTCTTCTTCTTCTTCTTCAAGTTCGATACATCTTCCCCATGGGCATGGTAAAACTCCTTCGCAAATTCTGTCATTAAAGCTTGATATAAAATTTGAGTTGCCAATTTATAATGGAGAATTTAATGCTGAAAAGTTAGATAACTGGATAAGGCAAATTGAAGTTTATTCTAGAATACAAAAGATACAAGATGATGAAACAAAAATTCAGTTAGCTTCTTTAAGATTAGATGGCTCAACACTTATTTGGTGGGAATCTAAGACACAAGAAGAAATTAAAAAGAATGGAAAATTTTTGCTTTCTTGGAGTGACTTCATAAATGCAATTAAGAAACAATTTTATCCATTAGCTTATAAACAAAAGGCAACCATGGAATGGCAGAATTTTAAACAAGCAAAGGGACAGAA
>JZKD02S1672742.1:742244-769153 GCA_000966675.3 Picea glauca
CAACAACATATCATAAGATCAATAGCATATCATCAAAATGAAACAATATCATCATAAACGAAACAACTCATATAACCCACTCCCTGACTCAATCTGGAGTCCAAGGGAGTTCCACTGATGCCTCTGCATCCTCAAGGTCCGAAACCCTAAACACTCAATGAAACTGAGTCAGCAGCACTTGTCTACATCAAGGTAGTAACACATCATGTCATATAACTTAACGCATCATAATGAAGGAAACAATTTTATCATCATAAAAATCCAGATCACTTGCAAGCAAGTGTCCTCAAAGAATAAGTTTGGTAAGTGCGCTAGAGCGGGATGTTACATACACCCCCTCTTGGTCTAAACTTCATCCCGAAGTTTCTCAGTATAAATGTCGAAATAAATGTACCCCAAGGAGTGAATTTGTTGATTTCAAGGGTCATATGAACAAATAAAGACAAGTGAGTGATTTACCCCAAGGAGGGAATTTGTTGATTTCAAGGGTCAATAACCTCAATTGGTTGGTTTTGACAATGAGTAACCTCACTGAATAAGTGGTTTTTCTTTTTGGGGCTAAATTGTATACCTTAAGGCTCAAGAAGGTTTAATCACTAGGTTTGGAGACTCACTGGCCTCCCAACCTAGAAAATTTCCTTTTCTTGGCTAAATTATCCAAATATACAAAAAAATTGACACCTTTCTTTTCTTACTTCAATGATGAAGGTTCAATTACTAACTTTTAAAGGAATTTGTGTCTCCTAACTTAGTGATTTATCTATCATGAGGAAAAATGATGGATTGGGAAATCAAAAATTACTTCAAGTCAACGACTTAGATGTTTTCTTGAACAAATGGTTCATAGACATAACAACAAAAATATTGAAGGAGATTCTACAATGTGAATTATCCATTACTCATAAAAAAATTTAAACTCTTATTCCATGCAACATTGAGTTTCCTACATGGTTGGTTGGTGATTTCAAAACTTCTTCAACTCGTTAACAGTACTAAGGAGTCATTAAGGGATCCAATACCTTCATAAATATTTACACATCAAATTCAGTCTTGCAAAATTGATCCTAAATCCTCATATATATAAAATACCTCATGTGCGAGCTCAATATCAACAAACTAAAAGAAGTATTGGAAAACGATTAAAAATAAATTTAAATAAGTGTTGGTGGAATCCCTTGATTTCTCAACTTGCAACTTACGCAACTATATGAAACTATATGCAACTTATGCCACTATATAAAACTATATGCAAATATGCTAGTATATGCAACTATGCAACTATATGCAAGTATATGCAACTTTATGCAACAATAAAACTTATGCAACTATATGCAACTTTATAAAACTATATTGCAACTATATGCAACTATATGCAACTTATGCAACTATATGCAACTATATGCAACTTTATGCAACAATGCAACTTATGCAACTATATGCAACTTATGAAACTATATGCAACTATATGCAACTATGTTGGTACCACAAACTTATATTCACACGATAACTTATCTTTTTGTTTTAACGAGTGTAGGTACCATTAAATAGGTATCTGTTAGATCTATTTTCCTCGAGTGATGATCAACATATACTAAGAGAGGTTGGAAGTGAGACGTGTTGTACTAGATCTATTGGTTCTAGATCAACTAGATCTTAAAAGGTAAGGAACATATTTCGTATATGCATGCAATTTTTTATTGCCAACAAAGGTTCATGTAATTATGATGCTGAGAGCATAGGTGACATTGAGTTTCCATTGAGGTATAGAAATTTAGTGCAATGATGGGAACCTAAGGAGCTACCTGAAGTAGACACAGATTTCTTCATTAGTGGGAGGATGTATCGCATTGCTCCTTCGTCCTTACATGGATTGGGGTTACTTCCGATCGATGGCATAAAGGTCAACTATGGAATTGTAACTGAATTGATGGAGTATGTCAGACCATTATACAAATACAATAAATGGTTTATGTTGGTCCTATATATGCGAAGTATTCGGAGATACGAAGTTGCCAGAAATTATATATAACTAGTACATAACAATCAAAATAAAGGGGCAACTAAGTATATTGATGGAAGGCCAAAATCTACTAGAAACAATGCAGGATTTATAGATAGTACACAACCAGTGGCAACAACTAAGAAACCAAATTACATATTTGATGGATGCAAAGAAAATCGTATATTTGCATGTGCAACAAAAACAATAGTTTAAGGTGAAGAGTTGTTGATCGATTACAACTTAAATTGAATACATGGAGGGGGTGCAGCTATGGGGGTAAATATCTTACATACCATTCGACTCAACCTTTGATCAATCATAGTTACAATTTAACGCTGCAATATTTCAAATTTTTTACTGCATATATTTCATTTTTCATTATTTATTTTCTAATATTACTGCAATATTTAATTTTTTTAATGTTACAATTACTTTCATAACTCTTGTTGATTAATTTATTGTGTCAAAATCTATCCAGGGTGACTGTGAGATATCACATGCTACATATATACATGGTGACCATGGAAAGGCACCCACTGTGCCTCAACAGGTAAATGTTAAATACAGTATCAACTTATGACTACAACAACTAAATTTCAGAAATTTCATTTTTTTTTTCTTATATTACTGCAATATTTCATTTTTTTAATGTTACAGGTGAATTTTATAACTTTTGTTGATTGATTTATTGTGTCAAATTTTGTCCAGGGTGATCGTGGAAAGGCACCCACTATGCCTCAATAGTTAAATGTTAAATACAGTAACAACTTATGACTACAACAACTAAATTTATGAAATTTCATTATTTTTTTTCTGATATTACTGCAATATTTCATTTTTTTAATGTTACAGGTGAATTTCATAACTTTTGTTGATTGATTTATTGTGTCAACTTCTGTCCAGGGTGACCATGGCAGAAAATCACCCACTACATCTCTCCAGGGTGACTGTGAAAAGGCACCTATTGTGCCTCAACAGGTAAGTGTTAAATAGAGTAACAACTTATGACTGCAACAACTAAATTTATGAAATTTCACTAATTGTTTTCTGATATTACTCCAATATTTCATTTTTTAAATGTTATACGTGAATTTCATAACTTTTGTTGATTGATTTATTGTGTCAACTTTTGTCTAGGGTGACCATGTCTGAAAATCACCCACTACATTTGTCGAGGGTGATCGTGGAAAGGCACCCGATGTACCTCAGTAGGTAAATGTTAAATACAATAATAACTTATGACTACAATAACTAAATTTCTCAAATGTTAAAGTTCATCTCATTAATTGTATTCATCAATGTATTGTGGCATGGTCAACGTTGGAAGGCTCCCACTAAGGATACTGAGGAGAATGAAATATTTTATTCCACTGACATAATGACAAATGTAATGAATTCCTTGAAGAAGGATAACATAGAATATCTAGGTTTTCTTAGCAAAAGACCCCTGACACAGGAGGACAAGGAAAGAATTGTAGAGCTACAAAATACAATAACTAATTTTTGGGTAAGTGGCATCTTCACATATTTTTATCAGCTATGACAATTTCATATCCATTTTTTTGTTTTATAATTTTCTATATGATTTGATAAAGTAAAATTTTCTGTTTGTAGGACTTTTTAAACCCCGTGTGCCAGGAACCTGTCGATCCTTCAACTGCTATAGGTAGTAGTGATGGTCCAATGAAAAAACAATGTCGACATAGAAAAGTGAAAGTTAGGATTTTTTAGCCTCTTGAGGTTCCCCTTGAATCCATTGATCAATGCAATGATTTTGATCGGCATGACATGCCAAAGCATGATGAGTTGGAGCCTGGGACTCCACATGACTCCAGAGAGGAATGTATTGTATATGGACAGGACACTATTCTGCATGGATCAGAACGAATTAAAATCATCAGATCACTATATGTCACCTTTTTTGTGGATGACACGTGTTCTGATCAAGATTCAAAAGATTGCATGCAATTGTTAATTAATTGATTCATTGTTTTCATGAAATTGAAATGGACATTTGTTGCAATTATTATAAATTAATAGATAACACGCTTATGCAGGAAACAATGTTTTCTATAGAAACTTAAATGACAAACCATTGGAGTTGTTTGGCCCCACCATTCGCACATGGTGGAATGGACAAGATAGAAAAATGAAAGATGATTTAATAGACCACATGGAAAACTTGTTCGATAACACTTTCAACAAGAAAGTGGTTACAAAGTTATTCGGAGAGAATTTAAAATATACCATGGCCCAGTATAGGGAGAAATTTCAATTAGACCTCAAGCATGAGCACCCTCCCATGGTTTCGAAGAAAGCGTGAAAGGAATTGATAGACGATGCAAAGGAAAACTTGTTTAAAAAACAAGGAAGACATCCATGAACTGGTCAAGCAAGGTACAACACATGACATATTATCAGTGAAATATGATCATTTATTTTTTTTCTTTCTTATTTTAAGTAACAATTCCGATATCTAATTTTTTTCAAAAATTCCATATGTAGGCTACCAGAAACCTCCAAAGCAACCAAGGACAGAGTGCAAAAGCACAGGCATCATAAAGTAGGCCAGAGTGGCTATGGAAAACTAAAATCCTAAATCGAAAGATTTAAATGATTAATTGTGGTTAATATTTATTTAATAGTAGCAAACAAATATATGTTTTTGTTATTGGTATTTTTAATGGTGTTATGCATTGCAGTTAAATATGTTCGACACTTATACCACCGAGGAGGACCTAAAGCTTGGTTATAAGCATGGTTTTAAAAGTGTGTTTGAATATATAAAAATATTGGGCTAGACTCCAATCTCCCCAACCACACATGTAAATAAAATGAATAAGGAAACTGCAAAAGAATGCTTGTAAAGTCTATTCATATTTTATTATATCACCCTTAACTAAGTATTTATGTTTGTTTTCAAGAAATAGTGCTACCACAATATTGAATCTAGCAGTATTCAGCAGACACCATGTCATAGAAGGGTGCACATGTCCAATGATATTGGGGAGAAGAGTACCCATTCCAGTATGTATGCTTCAGAATTAGAAATATTTACTTTGATTGTAGATATTTATTTCCTGACTTATATATTATCTTCTCAAAATTGAAGAGCATGTTGCTCAGGAGGTTGAAATGTGAGAGGAACCAAGTGGATAAGAAATTAATGTACCAACTGTCACAGCTACATAGACAGATAAAGAGAAATAGTGTAATTTTAATCAAAATAATGAATTAGTTATTTCAATTATATTTCAACATATCGATATGATCATTTTTGTTGTTGCAATTCACGACCATGCACAGAAATATCGACGCCCTTCTCAACAACGTACCGGAAGTATGGTACATGAATGCATGGAAACACAAACAATAGAAGGATAGGGCACACAAAATACAATGTCCTTGGATGATTATGATACCCCAATAGTCAATTTTATGAATGTAAAAAACCATAAATCAAAGAAAAAATAGATGTATAAATTCATGTCTTGTATTTGGATGTTTATTGATGTTTATATGTTCATATGCTTCAATGTTTATATGTTCATATGTTTTTATGACTATCCTAGTTATGCATTAATGTCTATATGTTTTCTATATAAAAAAAATCATTTGTTGGGTATGTGGAATTGAGAGCGATGTAAGGGGGGTAAGAGGCCATATGAGCTTCCACCTTCACATGGTTGGCCCTTTTTAGTAGAGAATAAACTATTCTTGAAACAAAGAGAATATCATTAAGCTATGTGACCGCTTAAGTTTTTTATAAATTATTTTACATAACTAAATGCATGTTTATTTGCTTATATATTATTTACTCATATAACGAATTTGTCTTTTATGATTCATGCAGGTCTAGGTGATGGAAATGAATCTCATGGACAACTCTTATCAAGTTGTGTGGGATAATGGATCTGGCGAAAGGACAATTATAAGGTAAGGGTTTCAATGTGTTTTTTAAAGCATGATTTGTACTAGTAAAAGTTCACAATCCTCATGAAAGGATAGAATTGCATTTTTGGTAGACAAGAATCAATTTTTTTAACAAAGTATGAATTATAAACTATTGGAAAAAAGTTTTTTTGTATTCTTGCATTGACAAATACAACTATAATAGATTTTCAGTACAACATCTTAACCACACACACACACACACACATATGAACCCTAAGTAAACAAATGATAGAAGATAAAGGGAGAATATGTACCGATAGGAATGAATGAAGATAATAATATGAATAGTGGAGTGGAGAGTGCACTCTAGCCTTGAATTGAATGATACTTGCATCCAACATGTCTCATTTTAATGTATGTTGTGATAGTTGTGTCTTCACATTATAATATATGTTTCTATGTCCATCATGGGATTCCTAGAGCACCACCTATTATTCATGATCCAACACATAGTAGTCAATAATCCCATCCAATGCTAATGTGTGCAAGTATCATATGATTAACTAATAATTCGTATCCTTAATTATGAGCTATCAATCTTTACTATCACCATATTCTTCTAGTGCATGTATATTTATATTTGAAGTTGAAAAAATTAGTGAAGAATTCAAGAACTACTTCCATGCAAATTATATCTACATTCAACAGTTTATGAGCTATCCCAACATTGTTCCAATTGTGTATTTCAAGAGGTGATTAGGTCCCACATTTTATTTATCTAGTTTAACCATGACTTCAAAATAAAACTCCTAAAATAGTAGCAAACATCGATAGAATTAACCTTCCAACACTGTATTGTTAACCAAATACTCTACCACTAAATTATCAATTGATAACTTGAAGAACTGGTCCAAAAGATAATACTTGAAATTTTGTAGCATATACGCCATCACCAGGGCTTTGGATTTCATGGTTGTGTAATTACAATTTTTTTCTAGAAAATTACCTTCGGTGGTGTAGCATGTGTTCCTGTAGCTATGCCAACATGTTCCCAATGAAGTGGTAGTGGAATCCACATGGACATGGAAATGTTTTGACCAATTAGGAAAAACAAGAATTGGAGCCATAACCATCCACCATTTTAACTTGGAAAAACCCTTTTCACCTTTTCATAGTAGTTCCTCCTTCTACATTATTACTTGAGCATGCCCCATGATAAATATATGGTAATACCCTACATGACCATAACACGAGGTCATTCTCTAGTGCATACATATTCTAAAATTACTATGATTTTCATTAGTTTGACTAAACATCCTTCCTTTTAGATAATATTATCTAAGAGGATGTTGAATGGGGTGTAGAAAATGAAATTCTTAATATTTAGGTACAACTAGATCAATCAAGGTCTTTCCATCACCAACATTAGTTTATCCATGTGACCCTTTAGCTAGATATACATTTCCAATAATTTAAAATATAGCTCAATGAAATTTTGGATATACTCATTGAACATAAAAAAACATGATTCTAGAGAACATAATTGGTGCATTACTTGGACCAAAGGGCATGAGATTGAATTCATACAATCACCATTCCATAGAAAAAATGGTGTTCATCTTATCCTCCTTGATGATACAAATTTTATGATAGCCAAATAATCCTACAATGAAGGTGTAAGGTTCATTCCTTTCCACATTCTTGGTAATCTCATGACTAAAACATGTATGAAAGGGATCATGTATGTAGGCCTAATTGAATATCAAAAATTCCACAAAAAAATTTATTCCACCTTTTTCATACCCTAGATGACTATTATACTAATGGAATCTTAATGTTCCACTGAAAATATCTAACCAATAGTTATCATATAACATATCTATTGTTTAGAATATTCTTTATAATGTGAATGCATCCTATATAGTCACTTCTTGGTGGATCAAGTGTCAGGCTTCAATTCTATATTCATCTCCCAATGTTCTCCACTCACTCTTTTCATCTCAAAGATGCCACATGCTAATAGCTGAGTGTACTCTCAAATAAAATATACAATGTCTGCAATGATGTTTTCATACAAATAGTCACCAATAATAGCCAACTTAGACACATCATCCATACTAAAATAGACTATTTGTCTTCAATCTCCTATGATAGTGAACTAGATTGTTGGTATTCTTGGCTTATGTGACTACATGGTGCACCTCTATTTATTCAAACCACAGAGAATGAAATTCTCTTGTGACACCATCCTATAAAGAATCTATGTTCAAACATTATGGTAGTCCCATTAGTGGGAAACATTGAATGTGTTTTATATCACCACTAATCAACATATCTTCCTCACAAAGTTAAAAAGTGTCATAGAACTTAAATTGTAGTTATGGTCAGCAGGTCATCTATCATAAAATTTTTCATCTATAGGTACCAATTCTTCAACAATGACTCTAAGGTGGGAACACATTTATGCACCCACCACTAAATAGAAATTCCTTGTGTATACTAGTGAGTTTCACAATGATCCACGTGTTTCACGATATAAGAAGTACAATTCAATTGTAGGGACTATTTGGAAAAGATTGATTTATGTTCATGATACTACTCTTAGAAGGAAGATTTTGCAGGTGAGACTCCTTGAGTGTATTTTTTAATTTATTACTTATATTCATGTGGCTAGGAGAAGAAATGAATTAACTAGTTCATTATCAAACAATATCCTGTAATGAAAGATCCCAATGCGATAAAATGAATGTTGGGTTCTTGGAACAGTTCAAATTATTTTTATAATAAGAACTTTGATCTGTTCTACCGAGAAGGTCTATGGTTTGAGACTGTATAGCCCTATACATTCCACTAAGTTACACTACTTGTAACATCCTGCTCTGGCGCACTGAGCGAACTTATTCTTTGAGGACGCTTGCTCACAAGTGATCGAGATTATTATGCTATTAAAACATTTGATTTTGATTATGAGGCATTATGGGTTGATGACATGTTGTTTTACTACATTGACATAGACAGGTGCTATTGAATCGGTTTTACTAAGTGTGCAAGATTTTGGACCTCGAGGATGCAGAGGCATCGATGAAACCCCTTGGACTCTGGATCGAGTCAGGGAGTGTACCATTGGGGTTTGATTGTTTTACTGTGATATTAGTGCATCTGATTAGATGATATGATATGGATATACTCTCACATGATTCATTGATGATTCAGGTTGACGATAGCTTTCCGACCAGACTCACATGTGGAGTAAAGGGGTCGTCCTGGAGTAGAGGTGTGGACAATAGCCCTGCCACAGCCTACTAGCACTCCTGTTGTGGCTCAAAATGTAGGTTAATGTTTAGCTAGTTCGAGAGGACCCACGATGTCATAAGGGTAGACAGTGACAGTGGATCATGATGATTCTAAGGGGCATGCAATAAGGTGGGGGCCTTATTCCTTAGAGGCCCTTGGTCTCCCACAAGTTCACCTAGTGAAGTATTGACTCCAGGCATTTTTTATGTCTACCAAGTCATTCAAGAGGCAAGTGGCACCCTTGGAGCACATGGTTCATCCTGAAGGGCACATCGCGCAAAGGAACAAAAGATGTGAATGTCACCCTTGGAGCACGTGGTGCATCCTGAAGGGCATGTCGCGCAAGGGAATAGATGAGGAGAGTGGCACCCTTGGAGCACCTAGTGTGTCTTGAAGGGCATGTCGCGTTGTTAATGATAAACGAATGAGCCTAGACGACCTTAGGATGAATAATGTGATAAGAATTTTAAAAACAATTTCCCTAATAAAATGCCGCCCAACATGAAAATTTAAGGTCTAGGTCTAAATTATGCTAGTGGTAAAATTTTAAATTTTAATATCTATATATATATATATATACAAAATACAAATAAAAACAACGTAAATAATAATTATACTCTTCGTTAAATCTTGCAACAAGAAGGGGGTAAGCAATTTAAATGATTCATAAAAATTTGTTATGGTAAAATTTAAAAAAAAGGGGAAATAATTATTTTCTTATTTGATCCAGGTGGATATCGGTGGCCACCCACCTTCCCCAGCTAGCTCAAAACAACTTTCTAGCAATTTTGATAATTTACTATTTTTACCAATTTTTCGGGTTGTGAACTTCTAGAGCTATTTTGAGGCCCTAAACGATATTTTTTGGGGTATGTTGCGGTCGCAAAATTTCATCATGAAATTATAATTTTGTGCAACTATTGTAGTCCTTGGATAAATATTTCCAATAGTCTATCATACGCCTAAAACGGAGATCGCATGCAAAAGTTACTACCCTGGGAAGTTGATGTACCGACTTACCCAAATGGGGCCCACATGACTTTTGGCGCTTCATCTCCTAGGATTAGGTTTTTGCATATTTAGGGTTTTTGAAACTCCTGTTTATTGTAAAAAGTCCTTGAGAGCCTCATTGTAATCATCTTCTTGTGAATGAGCACAACCGTCACATCTCTTCTCAAAGATAATCCACCACCATTCCAGCAAGCTTGTTTTCCACTGCATTTTACAGTTTCATCTTATTTCCTTATTGAATAGAAAATTATTTTTATTGTATCTCTGTTATTCTATGTTAAGCATTTGGTAATAATCTGTAGTCATTTCATTCTCCTCATAAAATATGAATCAGTGGTATCAGAGCGGTCTGCTCCTTGTCATCTTAATGCATGTCCCCAACAAGGTCAGAGTACAAAGATTTGGGTCTCGAGCTTGTTTCTCTTGAGGACAAAATCTCTCGCACACCCAAGTGACCTCTCATGGAAGGAGAAAAGAAATATGATGGGACAGGAGATCCTTTCAAACTTTTGATTAAGGAATCCCTCACACAATAGAGGAATGAGATGATGGATAATTTCGCACAAATCCTTTGGCGACTACCAACGCGCGACACATATTCTTCGAGCGGAGGCACCACTTCCTTCAAGGTACAAATAAACTTTGATATTCCTATATTTGAAGGTTAGATAGATGCAGATGTTGTAGACAAGTGGTTGAATCTACTAGAAGGGTATTTCTCTATCCATAACTTTTCGAATAGAGAAAAGATTACTTTTTCACTCCTTAAAGTTGTTCCCCATGTCAAAGATTGGTGGGAAACTTTTTGTGAGCAAAAGGAAGTAGAGGAACCTTCATTATTTATTGTCAAGGCCACTTGCGAATCCTTTAGAGATGATATGAAGGAACAATACTATCCTGTCGGAAGTTATGATGACTTGTATACCAAATGGACCACACTGTGGCAAGAAAGAGACCAAGTAGTGCCATATTTCACAAATATCTTCCATACCTTGCACACCAAGTTGGGTATCAAAGATTTAGAGAGACATATGGTGCTCAAGTATCATGGTTCTCTGCATAGATACATCCAGACCAAAATGGAATTTTTGGACATCTCATCCTTGGGCGCAACCTACTGATATGCCGTCAAAATCGAGCAGAAGCTTAAACAAAAGACATGACAATTTGGGTCGGGGAACCCCTCATAACAAAAGCATGGAAAGGGTGGCCCCAAACCACAGAACAAAGGATAGAGAAAATATGCACAGTATCAGGACAACTAGTCCAAGCCGCAAGCAAAAAAGGCCATCGGAAAGACAAAGAAAGATACCGGGAAGTGGTGCGACTTCCATAAGATCCCTTGGTATAACACTGCTGACTGTGGCTCAAAGCAAACACTGGTGGCTGAAGTGAAAGCCTCTGAATCAGATGCAAGTTCTGACTCTGAGTCAGAACCAGAAAGGGGAAGACGGATCATTGATGCGGAACCCAATGCCACCATTGCTACCACCAAACTCCAGCATGGTGAACTAGACGAGCCAGAAGAAGGAGAGCACCTATTCCATTCCTAGATGTGGGTAAAAGGAACCCCACCACACTTCATTATTGATAGTGGTATCCAGAAGAACCTCATCTCAACAAAGGTTGTCAAGCAATTGGCCCTGTTGATAACACCGCACCCACAACCCTACACCATTGGATGGCTCCGCCAAGGAAGTGATCCTCATGTTAGCCAACAGTGTCGATTGTCATATGACATAAAGCCCTTCAAAGATAAGGTATTCTATGATGTTTCTTCTCTCGAAGTTTGTTATTTTCTTTTGGACCAACCTTATTTATGGAAACATCATTTTGTATATGATTCTAGGCCTCGTAGTGTTATTATTACTTTGAACAGGAAATTGTATAGGATACCTGAGGCTGTCCCACCTACTGATATTTCCTTGATCTCTGCTAAGAAATGCAGAAAGGTCATCTCTCAGATGGGGAAGTTTGTCTTCTTCATGATCCACTCTCAGAATGAGAGAAAAATCATAGCCACATCCAGGGTCTCTGCAGCCAACCTCTCCACACAACAGAAGAAAGTAGATAAGGTCATGGAAGAATACTTGGATATCTTCTCCTCGCCTACCGGGGTACCTCTGCACTGCTAGGTCAAGCACCCCATCGATCTGACCCCCAGTGCACTACTACCCAATGGACCAGTCTATCGTCGCTCTCTGTTAGAGAATGAGGAGATCAAGAAATAGATCCAAAAATTGCTCCACAAGGGGCACATCCATCCTAGCTCATCACCTTGTGGGAGCCCAATCATGCTGGTACAGAAGAAAGATGGAACATGGAGACTTTGCATTGATTATCAACCTCTCAATAGAATCACAGTCAGAAAATGGTACCCAATTCCCTGAATCGACGACCTCCTTGATCAACTAATGGGGGCCAAATACTTCAGTAAGATTGATCTGAAGTCTGGATACCACCAGGTATCGATAGAATAGATAGATGTATGGAAGATCGCCTTCAAGTCAAAGGAAGGCCTTTTTGAATGGTTGGTCATGATCTTTGGTCTAAAAAACACTCTAGCCACTTTCATGAGGATGATGGATGATATCCTGTGACCATTCACCAATATTTTTGTAGTGGTGTATCTTGATGACATTCTCATTTACAACAAGACTTGGGCCGAACACATGCAACATATTCAACAGGTTCTACACACCCTACGACAACACAAGCTATATGCCAATTTGGAAAAATGCTCCTTCAGCATGGACACGATCCATTACCTAGGCTACATCATTAATCAACATGGAATACATGTGGATCTAGCCAATATCCAAGTCATCCATGACTGGCCAGCCCCAACCACACTCATGGAGCTTCGAAGCTTCTTGGGCCTTGCCAATTTCTACCACAGGTTTGTGTTGGAATTCTCCCATATTGCATGGGCCCTCAGCCAAATAACCAGGGGTGGTGGTAAGGAGAAATTTTCATGGGGCCAGCCCCAACAACAAGCATTTGATGATTTGAAGCAACTCTTGTGCTCAGCCCTAGTACTTTCACTACCAGACCTGCAACAACACTTTGAGATTGAGACTGATTCTTCAGACTATGTTGTGGGTGCCATTCTCATGTAGCATGACCACCCTATGGCCTATCATAGTGCGACACTATCATATGTTGTTCATAAGTACCATACTTACAATAAAGAAATGTAATCCATTGTGCAAGCCTATCGCTAGTAGAGACATTACATTCTTGGGAGGGAGAAAGTCATCCAAACTGATCATAAGCCACTGCAGTTCATGCAGACACAAGGAAAATTGCAGAATGACCGCCATCAAAAGTGGTCCACATACTTGTAGAAATTCCACTCCAACATCAAGTATAAAACAAAAAGAACCAACCATGTCATTGATAGCCTCAGTAGACCACCAGTTGTGGCACTCACCACAGTGCTAGACTCCTACGACCATGAGACCTCTGGATGGCCCCAACTCTGTGAGACAGACCCGGACTTTTCCACCACCTACCAAATGTTGGGTGCAAAGGAAGTTGTCAATAATTTCCATCTTCAGGATGGGTTATTGTGTCGTCTAGGCCATATATGTGTTCCCTCAAGTGAGTGAGTGAAGTGGATCTGGGAAGCCCACTACAGCTAGGTGGCAGGACACTTTGGTGTCGAAAAGATAGTGGTGATGCTAAAAAAACATTTCTACTGGATGAAACTTTGACAAGAGATTAGCAAGTATAGTAGGTCCTGCACTGCTTACGCTATTTCCAAACCAACCACTAAGAAATAAGGTCTATACACCCCTCTTCCTACTCCTGACCAACCATGGGAATCCATATCAATGGACTACATGTCAGGCCTCCCACCCAATAAGGGGCGAAATGACTATGTTTTTGTGGTTGTCGATTTCTTTTCTAAGATGGCAATTCTGGTTGCTTGCAAGAAGAGCATCACAACTAAAGCCACTGCCAAGCTCTTCTTTGAACGACTCTGGGTACATTTTGGAATCCCAGAAACCATTGTCTTAGATTAGGACAGTCGATTTCTCAGCACATTCTGGTCAAGCCTCTGGTCACTACTGGACACCAAGCTCACCAAATCCACAGCCTTCCACCCCCAGACAGATGGCCAAACCGAGGTCGTAAATCGAATGATTGTACATATCCTGTGCATGTATAATTCGAAGCACCCTCGCACATGGGATGAGATTCTTCCCTATGTACAACATAGCTACAACCGAGCCCTACATAGCTGAACTGACCATAGCCCCTTTCAAGTGGGGTTGGGATTCCAACCATTGGGTCCCATAGATGTTGCACTTCCCCTTGTGGTCACCTCAACCGACTCCTCTCCTACTCCAACTGAGGCTGACAAAGCCACCCGATTCATTGAGAGGATCCAGCACATCCACCAATAGGTTCAAGATATCCTACGGAAGTCTAATCAAAAGTACAAGCAGCGCCATGATCAACATCGGGTTCCAAATAAGTTTCAGATGGGCAACAAAGTTTGGTGGCACTTGCAGAAAGAAAGCCTTACAGGACCCCCATTGAAATATTTACCCACTCTGATATGGGTCATACACCATCACTAAGGTTGTGGGGGATAATTCTTTTGCACTCAACATTCCTCCTTTCCTTGGCCTGCAACCAGTGTTCAACATGGACCTCCTTCGACCTTATTTCCCACTATTATTGGACACCTCAGACATAGCAGAACAACTGACACCAACAGAGCTCAACCCCGAATACATACAACAGGTATCCAATGATTAGATTGTGGACACATAAATCAAGGGCACTTGACAACAAAGGATCCAGCTTTATCGAGTCGTCAAAGCATGGCAACTCCTGCACCAAGGAAAGTCGCTCACTCGAGGCCAAATTCAACCGAAATGTCCTCATCTGACGGGGGAACTCAATGAAATGGAGACCATTACTTCCTAAGGATGGAAGATTGATCTAGGTGGATACTGGTGGCCACCCACCTTTCCCAGCTAGCTCAAAACAACTTTCTAGCAATTTTGATATTTTACTATTTTTAGTAGTTTTTCGGGTCTTGAACTTCTAGATCCGTTTTGAGGCCCTAAACGATGTTTTTTGGGGTATGTTGTGATCACAAAATTTCATTATGAATTTTTTTGCAACTATTGTAGTCCTCGGATAAATATTTCCAATGGTCTATCATACACCTAAAACGAAGATCGTATGCAAAAGCTACCACCCCAGGAAGTTGATGTACCGACTTACCCAAATGGGGCCCACATGACTTTTGGCGCTTCATCTTCTAGGGTTAGGTTTTTGGATGTTTAGGGTTTTTGAAACTCCTGTTTATTGTAAAAAGGCCTTGAGAGACTACTTCTTGTGAATGAGTGCAGCCGTCGCATTTCTTCTCAGAGATAAGCCACCACCATTCCAACAAGCTTGTTTTCCACTGCATTTTACAGTTTCAACTTATTTCCTTATTGAATAGAAAACCAATTTTACTGTATCTCTGTTTTCTTGTGTTAAGAATTTGGTAATGATCTATAGTCATTTAGTTCTGCTCATAAAATCCAGATCATTATTTTATGATAATTTAAAATTATTAACTAAAATGGGAAAAAGGAAAAAGGGGGTTAATTTCTACACCTACCAATTTGAGTCATAAATGAAAAGGGGAAAGAGGGAAATCTAAAATATTTATGAAACTAGGAAAAGAGGGAAACATAAGAAGAAAAAGGAAACACAAGGGAAAAAGAAGAAATTCAAACTTAGTAAGGTATCTACCATTAAGAACTTTCTAATTTAAAACTAAATTACCAAATTGATAATGGGGAAAGTCATTAAAACCTGTAAGAGAATTTAGGCACACCTAGGAGCGATTCTAGGAGTGACTCTAGGTGGCTGGGGGAAATAAGGGAAATTAATTAATTAGATAAATTAATTTGTGGAGGAATGAAGGGGATGGGTGACACTTGTGCGGGGAGGATTTTTAGGATTTAAATTTTAAAACTTTAATTAAATAAGATTTTAGGAAAGTAAGGTACTTCGAAACTCTATATAATGAAGGGAGGAGAATGATGAAGGATCTTTTTCTATTTTCGTAACATTACACTACAGAAATATCTACTTGACTGACTTAGCTTATGGGAATTTGGATACCCAGCTCAGTGAGGAGTGGTAGCTCGGCCTTGCCAGGCGAGTTGGGAGCTAGATGATTCTATGGTTAGCATGTGTGGCCCCTTTACATCTCGGGGGGCTAAGGGGGAAGAACAATACCCCTAGCATTGGCTGGGAGGTATTGGTGAAGTCTTTTCAGTTGGCAAATGGGTGTTGCACAGAGCGAGCGAGACTCAACTCAGAGTGAGCGATCAGGAAATGATACACCTTCTTCATTTTGTATGGTAGATTGTAGTAGTAATATGCTTGGATCTGCATGTTTAGTGGGTAAGTAAATTGATTGTCTTGCGTTCTAGTTTTTGACTGAGTTTTCCTTAGCCTAGCTCGATGATTGATTGGCTCCCATGGCCTTCAATTCTTGGCATGTCTTGACTGCCTTGGGTGTATTGATTTGTCAAGTTTGTGGTTGTTTTTCTCTTTATCCCTATCTCATCAGTCCTCACCTGAGCAGTCGGCCTGGAGCCTGATCTATGGTCATCGCTTCAACTTTAATAGACCTATGGATCTCAATGCCGTATTTTTCTGTGCATAGATGATGAGCGAAGAATGTTCCTGTCAGTCATTTACCTTTGTTATTGTCCTTGGTTGATTGTTGATTCCAACATCTGACAAAGACCTCTGCGTATGGATTATCTTGTGTCCTGGTTGGTTTTTCTATGTGCCTTGACTGATAGAACCCCTATGTTCATTCCAAGACTTTTCCCATTGGATCCTTGTGTTTCTCTTACTGTTGTCTGCATTGTATTGGTGTTATGGTAATGGAAAAATGAATTGATTCCATGTCTGCATTTTTTTATTTGGTATTCTGGCAATAGAAAAATGCAATGATTTCATGTCTGCATTTTTTTTAATTGGTATTCTTGCAATGGAAAAGAGAAATTATTTCATGTATGCAATTTATATATTTGGTATTTTGGAAATGGAAAGACAAAATGATATCATGTCTACATTTTTTTTTATTTGGTATTTTGGCAATGGAAAAATGAAATGACTTCATCTCTACATTTTACATTTGGTATTCTGGCAATGGAAAAACGAAATGATTCCATGTCTGCATTTTTTATTGGGTATTCTGGCAATGGAAAAACAAAATGACTTCATCTCTTCATTTTACATTTGGTATTCTGGAAATGTAAAAACGAAATGATTCCATGTCTGCATTTTTATATTTGGTATTCTGGCAATGTAAAAATGAAATGATTTCTTTGTCTGCATTTTTTTTTTACTTAGAGGTGATTTTTCCCTTGAAGAAGACTGTGTCTTGCACTTAATAATTTTTGTTTTTGATTACCTTGTTGCCTGTAAAATTTTCCCCTCTCTGGAATGCATTTCGTTTTACTGTTGGGGCAATTTTTTCCCTTGTTGAAGAATGAGTTAAGCATTAAACTTATTTCCATTGGAATCCTTTGTATGCCCATGAATTGCAATTAAATGATGATTCGTTTTTCCTATTATTGCCGAGAGAAATGTTCTCTACATCTTCCCATTGATTGCCCACGATTTGTATCGTTTTAATGTGATTGAGTTTCTATAATTGACATGGAGTTTGATTCTTTACTGATACCACCATTTGGTTACCACAGATAACACACCAATTATATTACCATGATTTTACTCTCACGGGAACTTATTCTTTGTTGTTTAAATGTCCACTATTTTGCTTTTAATTGAGTTGAGATTGTTGTTTTAAATGCCCACAATTTTTTCTTTTAAAATGAGACTGAGCTTGCCATTAATTCCCACAATTTTGCTTTAAAGCGCTTGCCTGAGCTTCCTGATATTGCCCATGATTTTTCCCTCTTAATAGCCTGACAATTGTGGCCAACTGTCATGTTTGTGTGTTGCCTTGTGTTACCAGGTGTTTGGACTTTAGTTAACAATGATTCATTTTTATTGGAATGATTTTCATTGTTTATACCAACTTGATCGCTCCTTTATTACTCACTAGTTGCATTTTCATTTAATGATGGTGTAATTTCCCTGCAAATTGCAGTTTAAGGCTGGTGCTTGTACCCATTTTTTTAGCTGACTACTTGCTCCTTTAATAGTAACTCTTAGCTACTAGGTGGAAAGGGATGACGTGTTTTACACAATAGTTATTTACTTTTCTTTAATGAATGACTTCTCCCTTAAAAACCTTGGTTGGTAAAATATTCATTGATTAAACTGGCTTTTCGATTAGAATAGCCTTCGTTGACTAGACAACATTTAATGGTTTAGTACAACCTTTAATGATTAAACATCCTGGTATTGAAAAGAACAGTCTTTTATTTGTATTGCAACCTTCCATTTGAATACACAACCTTGATTGATTAGACAACCTCACTTCCTTCTTAGACAGTTCTTAAGTTAATCAAACTTAGACTTGTCAATTCGGTCTTAGTAATGATTAAAGATGACTTGCTGATTGATTAGTAATTGATGTTATTTAGATTGAAATTATTGACTCAAGTGTAATGAAGGGTTTCCGAATGGATTCGTAATTGATTTGATTCCGATGGTAACTTAAAGACTAATCTATAATTAGACATGCTAGTTAGATCATAATTATTGTTAATTAGATAGTAATTGTAGTTATGGTTTAGTATTGGTTATTTTAGATTTGTCAATTAGATGGTAACGATGGACAATGGTAATTAGACTTTCTAATTTTCTTAAACATAAGGTATTCTGATTGTAAATTAATGGCTAATTAATAATTTAGACCTATCAATTAGATTTTACTTAATGTTTTTTTTTATGGAAATTTTTGACAAGTTTAGACTTGATGAGCGATTGGGGTGTTGGCAAAGTCACGTAACATTTGAGTTTCTTCCCTTGAGTATCTTCGTCTGAATTCTTATCGATCGAATGTTGGGGTGTGGTCATACTATTTTCGTCATTGCCTTCTTTCCATTTAAAAATAAATAAATAAAAAAGTTTGGCTTCGCCCGTGGCCACATCAATATGGTTGTTACATATGGTATCAAAGCGGATTCAACCCACGACTTGGGATCACTACAAATTTCATTGATATGGTTTGATTATAATGTTGCTAATTGAGTTGAATTGTATTCGTGTAGGTAATCATGGTTAGAGGACATTGCGGAGGCAGACAATGGGGTGCTAGGGGAGGAGGCGCGATGCCTCTTATAGAAACCCCGCCTGAGGGGTCTAACCCCTAGGGAGACGAACAGGTTGTCAGGTAGCAGAAGATAGCAATTAGTGATGTGGTTGAAATGATGAGATATTTTCAATGCATGTCTAAGGCACTGATAAAACATTTTGATAGAGATGAGGACAGGGCGCTGATACCCACTAAGGGTCCACTGCGTGCTCTGGTCGGTACTGGTAGCATTCACCGTGAACTCGAGAAGGTCAAATTTATCAATTTATTTGGTGCCCTGGAGGGCGCAGCTGCTGAGGCATGGTTGGAGAATATGGTGATGTGCTTTGCACTTCACGATTATACCTTCAACATGAAGGTCCGCATGGAGGTCTTCCAACTGAAAGGAAGTGCTCTTCTATGGTGGAAGATGTTCCTACCACAACTAAACATGGCCGTCAAAGATGTGTCATGGGAACTGTTCGAGGAATGGTTCCGAGAGAGATACCTATCAGAGGAATTCATTTAGAGTCAGCTCAATGATTTCAATGCCTTATGACAGGGCGGTCATACGGTGCCCGACTACGAGGCCCATTTTATGGAGCTGCTCCGGTATGATCTGCATCTTAACATTGAGAAACTTAAGGTCAACAGGTTCGTGTTCGGCCTTAATGGAAACATACGTGAAAAGGTTATGATTTTTATGCCTCAAACCTTGCATGATGTCATCCAGAAGGCCCTCATAGTAGAGGAGGATCTTATCAGTGGGTGTCAGACCAGGACTCCACCGAGACCAGCAGGGCAGGCGTCATCTCATACACAGTAGCATTAGACACCATCCAGACATACATCAGGGTATCGTGGCTTCCATAGGGGATCCACTTTCACTACACCTCAGTGACCGACGCCTCAACAATAGACACCTTATTAGGGACCACAACATCAACAACCGCGTCGACTGTAGTAGTAGTAGTTTAGGCCTGTTCAATAGAATAGACCAGGATTCCAGGCTGGTGGGTCGTCATCTTCTACTTCGGGTACCAGCACTACCGGGCCGAAGAAGGGGTGTTGGATGTTTGGGAAGCCACACTACTAGTGAGACTACCCTGTGGAGAGGACTAGAGCATATCGATCAGTTGGACCCACTACCATGGCAGATTTGGGCAAGGCCCATCAGATTGATGTAGCAGTGAATAACTGGTAGGCAGGGCATCAATCGTCTGTTCTCAAGACGATAGGTACCATCGTTGACCAGACCCTTAGTATTTTGATAGACCCTAGTGCTACCAAGAGTTTCATTTATGGTGTAGTGCTAAAAAGGATTAAGGTAAAGACAGTCGAACAAGATGAGTTTAACTTCATAGTGATGGCCTCGGGAGCCAATCAAAAGGTTGGAGGAAAGTATATAGGCTGTATCCTTAACCTGGGAGAGTTTCTCACCAGGGCCAACCTGTACGTCACAATATTAGGATCTAATGACATTGTGATCGGTGTGGACTGGTTGGAATTCCATGAGGTGATACTCAACTGCAAGAAGAAATGATTGAGCTTAGTCGATGATGAGGGACAGAGACGTGTGATTGTAGGATGGAACCAGGGAGTTTCTCTAAGGTTCATCTCTTCCTTGCAGCTATGAAAGAGCATGTGCAAGGGGTGTAAGATTTATGTGATCCTTGCGTTAAATGAGAAGGGAGTAGCGGAAGGTCTAGAACACCTTTCGGTGGTGAGAGATTTTGGGGATGTACTTTCAGAGGAGTTACCTAGGATGCCACTGGAGAGGGAATTGGAGTTTACTATAGACCTAAAACTGGGAACTAAATCAATATCTAGAACGCCTTATCAAATGTCGATCCCAGAATTAAAGTTGTTGAGAATGCAGCTGAAAGAATTGTTGGACTTGGGACTGATTCGTCCAAGTGTGTCACTGTGGGGTGCGCATGTTATTTTCATATGAGAGAAGGATGGGTTGTGGAGGCTCTATGTTTACTACCATCAGTTTAACTAGACAATGATCAAAAATCAATATCTATTGTTGAGGATTGATGATCTGTTTGATCAAATGGAGGGCGCGATGGTGTTCTCAAATATCGACTTGTGATCAGTATACCACCAGTTGGGAATTAAGGAATATGACATCCCTAAGACCACCTTTAAGATGAGTTTTAGACATTACGAGTTTATTGTTTTACCATTTTTACTGACAAACGTCCTAGGGGTAGTTATGAGTTTGATGAGCAGGGTGTTCCGTGAGTACTTGGACAAGTTTGTACAAGTATTCATTGACGATATTTTGATTTACTCTCAGACTACGAAGGAGAATGATGAGCACTTACGCTTGGTACTACAGTGTTTGTGAGAGCACAAATTGTGTGGAAAGTTGTCCAAATGCTGATTTTATCAATCGAAGATTCACTACTTAGGTCATGTCATCTCTGGCAAAGGCATCATCATGGATCCAACAAAGATCGAGGCTATTATGGAATGGCCTGCACCCATGAATGTCCCGAAAGTGCGTAGCTTCATGGGTTTAGCAGGATACTATCAATGGTTCATCGAGGGATTTTCAAAGATAGCAAATCCGATCACAAAATTTCAGAAGAAAAACAAGAAGTTTGTTTGGACTGAGAAATTCGCGGAAGAATTTTGGAGGCTCAAGGAGTTGCTGACAACAACACTGATACTAAAGGTCCTTGACATGGAAAAAAACTTCTTGGTATGCAGTGACGCATACAAGGAAGGCTTAGGTGGAGTCTTGATTCAAGACAGAGGAGTGATCGCTTACATCTTGAGGAAACTGAGAAGGCATGAGGAGAACTATGTGACACACGATTTGGAGTTGTTATCCATCATATATGAATTGAAGGTTTGGAGACACTACCTTGTTGGAAAAAAATTTGAACTAAAGACTGACCACTATAGACTACAACACATATTTACGCAAAGCGACCTGAATGCATGACAACGACATTGGTCGGAATTGCTTAGCGAGTACGACTTCGAGATTACTCACATAAAAGGAACACTGAATCGAGTGAAAGATGCATTGAGTCAGAGGCCATGCATATTTTTTGTGATGCCTCTTCAGACGAATCTACATGAAAATATTCTAACTTTACAGTGTGACGATGACGGGTACAAAGAGGTCGGGGGTTTTATCGGACAAAACACAATGATGGTACCAAGATTTGAAGGATTTTCGTTTGATAGTGATGGTTTATTGAGGTTTAAAAATCAGATTTAGGTATTTCCAAATGATGTGTTGAGGATGTTGATCCTAAGAGAGGCTCATATAACAGTTTATATGGCTTACCTGGGAGTCATGAATATGAGGGAAGACCTTAAACCCTTATTCTTCTGAAATGGAATGGAGGCAGACATAGTCAACTATGTGGCCAGATGTCTAGAATGTTAGAAAGTAAAGGCTCAACATAAACACCCAGTAGGATTACTATAGCCACACACTATTCCAGAATCAAAATGGGAGGTTATTTTGACGGATTTTATTGTTGTATTGTCACTAACGGAAAGAAGACATGACTTGATTTTCATAGTATTAAACACTCTGACGAAGAGTACTCACTTTATTCCTGTGTGTACAATGTATCGGGCACCTGACATTGCTAGAGTTTTCATCAGTGAGATTGTGAGGCTGGATGGTGTGACTAAGAGGATTATATCCAATTGAGGATTGATGTTTACTCGACAATTTTGGATGAGTTTCCAAGAGGCCTTGGGAACCCAACTTAACTTTAGTACGACATATCACTCGGAAACTGACGGGTAGGCCGAACGAACAAACTAGACCTTGGAAGACATGTTGTGCATGTACGTAATGGACCAACAAAAGCATTGGGAAGAATTCTTGCCACTGGTAAAATTCTCTTATAACAACAATTACTAGAGCACCATTAAGATGTCTCCTTTTGAGTTTCTTTACAGGTGACCGTGTCAGACACCTTTGAGTTGGGATCAACTTCAGGATAGGGTTCTGGTGGGACCTAAAGTGATCCAATAAATGGAAGAGAAAATGAAAACAATAAGACAAAAGATTAAAGAAGTGCAGGATCGACAGTAGAGTTATGTCGATGCACATCGTGTCGACCGTAGTTACGAGGTTGGCAATCGAGTCTTCTTGCGGGTTAAACCGCATAAGAGTTTGATCAAGTTTGTAAAGGGAGATAAAATCTCTCCTAGGTTTGTGGGACCTTTCGAGATTGTGGAGAGAAAGGGGCCTGTGGCCTATAGGCTAGCCTTTCCTGATTCTTTGAGGTGTATGCATGATGTTTTTCATGTATCTATTTTGAGACATTATATTACTGATCCTACACATGTTAGTCACATGAGTTCCTTGCAGGTATCGGACGAGGGGGCGATCACGACTGAGACAATCCTCATTTTGGCTCATCGCATTCGAAAGCTACGATGTTGAACAATAGATCAGGTCAAGGTCCAATTGGACAACTATAGTCCGCGCTCGACGACTTGGGAGGATGCATATGATATGCGCCTGCAGCTTCCATTTTTGTTTGATAGATAGAATTATGATACTGTGATACACATTATTTTGGCACTAATACTATGAAACCTCAGGATGAATTTTAGACCAAGAGGGCTTGTATGTAACATCCATCTCTGCTGCACTTAGTAAACTTATTCTTTGAGGACACTTTATCGCAAGTGATCCAGATTATTATGTTATTAAAACATTTGATTTTGATTATGAGGCAATATGGGTTAATGACATGTTGTTTTAATGAATTGACATAGACAGGTGCTATTGACTCAGTTTTACTGAGTGTGTGGTAGTTTGGATCTCGAGGATGCAAAGGCATCGATGGAACCCCTTGGACTCTGGATCGAGTCGGGGAGTGTACCATTGGGGTTTGATTTTTTTACTATGATATTAGTGCATCTGATTAGATGATATGATATGGATATATTCTTACATGATTTGTTTATGATGCAGGATAACGATATCTTTCCAAGCAGACTCATATTTGGAGTAAAGAGGTCGTGCACGACTACCAGGGATGTTGAGGGAGAGGTGTGGACAACGGGCCTGCCACAGCCTACTAGCTCTCCCATTGTTTCTCGAACTATAGGTTAACATTTACCTAGTTCGAGAGGACCCACGATGCCATGAGGGAAGACTACAACAGTCGCTCATGATAATTCTACGGGGTGTGCAATAAGGTGGGGGCCTTATTCCTTAGAGGCCCTTAGTGTCCCACAAGTTCACTTGGTGGAGTATTGACTCTAGCGGTTTTTTATGTCTACCAAGTCAGTCAAGAGGTGAGTGGCACCCTTGGAGAACGTGGTGCATCCTGAAGGGAACGTCATGTAAGGGAACAAAAGAGGTGAGTGGCACCCTTGGAGCATGTGGTGCGTCCTTAAGGGCATGTCACGCAAGGGAACAGATGAGGCGAGTGGCACCCTTGGAGCACCTATTGCGTCCTGAAGGGCACGTCGCGTTGTTAATGATAAATGAATGAACCTAGATGGCCTTAGGACGAATAATGTGATAAGAAGTTTTAAAATAATTTCCCTAATAAAATGTCACCCAACACGAAAAATTTATGGTCTAGGTCTAAATTATGCTAGTGGTAAAATTTTAACTTTAAATATATATATATATATATATATATATATATATACAAAATAAAAATAAAAACAACATAAGTAATAATTATACTCTTCGTTAAATCTTGTAATAAGAAGGGGGTAAGCAATTTAAATGATTCATAAAAAATTGTGATGGTAAAATTTAAAAAAAAGGGGAAATAATTGTTTTATTATTTTATGATAATTTAAAATTATTAACTAAAAAGGGCAAAAAGAAAAAGAGGGTTAATTTCTACACCTGTCAATTTGTGTACTAAATGAAAAGGGGAAAGAGGGAAATCTAAAATATTTAGGAAACTAGGAAAAGAGGGAAACATAAGAAGAAAATGGAAACACAAGGGGAAAAGAAGAAAGTCAAACTTAGTAAGGTATCTATCATTAAGAACTTTCTAATTTAAAACTAAAATAGAAAATTGATAATGGGGAAAGTCATTAAAACATGTAAGAGAATTTGAGGACACCTAGGAGTGATTCTAGGAGTGACTCTAGGTGGGTAAGGGAAATAAGGTAAATTAATTAATTAAATAATTAATTTGTGGAGGAATGAAGGGGATGTGTGACACTTGTACGGGGAGGATTTTTAGGATTTAAATTTTAAAACTTTAATTAAATGAGATTTTAGGAAAGTAAGGTTTTTTCAAAACTCTATATAATGAAGGAAGGAGAAGGATGATGGATCTTTTTCTATTTGTGTAACGTTACATTGCAAAAATCTCTATTTGACTGACTTAGCTTCTGGGAGTTGTTGTTGATACTGAGAGGGAGGGTGAATCAGTATCAATTAAAATTGAAAACGTATTTCAACTTGTACTTAAACCATTCAACTATATCCAATGAGAAATGAAAAATAGTATAAGAGTTACATCAATACACCACAATACACCATTCACAATATATGAGAAATAATCAATAGTTATTGTTCAAGGGAAGTAATGATTTCCAAAGGTAGCTATAGCTTCCAAATGTAAAGGGAGGGATCAACCTCCAAGAGGAAGATACAATCCTCCAATATCAAGAGATATTTGAACTCTCCATCCTTGCCCCTTCCTTCCACCCAGGAATATATCAGAGATAATAAAACCTTACATTAAATCATCACCATCAACCAATCATCACATCGAACTTGATAATGCTTCCTGATACTTCTTCAATTTATGCAATTATTCAATTCTTGGAGTACTATGATCTTGTAGATAATATTACTCAATGTATTCTCTGAAACTCCTCCAATTTTCACTCCTTGAATCCTCCCCAAAAAGAGGTTATAGAAAGAATGGCAGACTTTATTTAATTCTGGTCTATTCAGGAGAGTGAACTTGCATAAAATTCCTCACACTCAATAATTAACATCCAATTATGAAACTTGCACACAAGAAAGCACAGCCCGTAATATTTTCAATGAAATTTGTCCCACTTCATTTGGATTCTCGATGAATAATTTATAACTATTTTACCTGGAACACCTGTTTATTGACTAGCTTCAGGACTGGTCACAAACCCTATCTTCCACAGAGTGTATATCCATAATTATAGTGAATCAAGAGCTGAAATTTTTACCAAAGGTACCTTGATATGTCTTCTCAATACCATAGCTATTTCACCATATGAATTTTTCTAGAAAAAATGGTAAGATGACAGGAAAATATCATACCTTAGAACACATCACCAAAAGACTTCATCCTCCCTTGAAATCCGGCCTTATTTTCTTCTTATTTACTCTGAAATTCGAATTGTATCAAATGAATGTATAATGATGTTTATTTATACCATTTATGTCACTTCCTTATAACATTAGGGCCGACCTGACACTTTCTTATTTTGTAATTCTTTTCTTTAATTATCTTC
>JZKD02S1672742.1:779228-805151 GCA_000966675.3 Picea glauca
ATCTCGAAAGGTCCCACGAACCTAGGAGAGAGTTTAGCTCCCTTTCCAAACTTGATCGAACTCTTATGTGGTTTTACCCGCAAGAAGACTCGGTCGCCGACCTCGTAACTACGGTAGACTCAGTGCGCATCGGCATAACTCTTCTGCCGATCCTGTGCTTCTTTTATCCTTTGTCTTATGGTTTTCATTTGCTCTTCCATTTCTTGGATCACTTCTGGTCCCACCGGGACCCTATCCTCAAGACGATCCCAACTCAAGGGTGCTCGACACGGTCGCCCATAAAGGAACTCAAAAGGCGCCATCTTAATGGTGCTCTGGTAACTGTTGTTGTAAGCGAACTCTACGAGAGGCAAGAATTCCTCCCAATATTTGTGTTGGTCCATCATGTACATGCGCAACATGTTTTCCAAGGTTTGGTTCGTTCATTTTGTCTGTCCGTCAGTCTCTGGGTGATACGCAGTACTAAAGTTTAGTTGAGTTCCCAAGGCCTCTTGGAAACTCGTCCAAAATCGTCCAGTAAACATCGATCCTCGATCGGATATAATCTTCTTAGGCACACCATGCAGCCTCACAATATCACTGATGAAAACTCTCACTATGTCAGGTGCCTGATACGTCATACGCACCAGAATAAAGTGAGCACTCTTTGTCAGAGTGTCTACTACTACAAAAATTGAGTCATGTCTCATTTCTGTCAGTGGCAATCCAACAATAAAATCCATCGAAATGACTTCCCATTTCGATTCTGGAATGGCATGTGGTTGTAGTAATCCTGCCGGGTGTCTATGTTCAGCTTTTACCTGCTGACACTCGAGACATCTAGCCACAAAGTTGACTATGTCAGCCTTCATTTCTTTCTATAAGAACAAGGGCTTAAGGTCTGCCCTCATCTTCGTAACTCCTGGGTGAGCCATGTAAACTACTCTATGAGCCTCGCTCAGGATCAACATCCTCAACTCATCGTTTGGTGGTACGTAAATCTGACCTCTAAACCTCAATAACCCATCGCTATCAAAAGTAAATCCCTCATATCTGGGTACCATCATAGTGTTTTGTCTAAGAAAATACTCAACTTATTTGTACCAGTCATCATCACGCTGTAAAGTGAGAATCTTCTCACATAGATTTGTTTGAAGAGGCAACACCAAAAAGATGCCTGGCCTCCGACTCAAGGCATCTGCCACTCGGTTCATTGTTCCCTTTATGTAAGTAATCTCGAAGTCATACTCGCTAAGAAATTCCGACCAACGCCGTTGTCGCGCGTTCAAGTCACTTTGCGTGAAAATGTGTTGTAATCCACAATGATCAGTCCTTAATTCAAATTTTCATCCAACAAGGTAGTGTCTCCAGACTTTCAAGGCATAAAAAAATGGCTAATAACTCCAAATCATGCATTGCGTAGTTTTCCTCATGCCTTCTTAGTTTCCTCGAAATGTAAGCAATCACTCGTCCATCTTGCATCAGGACTCCACCTAAACCTTCTTTGGATGCGTCAGTGCATACCACGAAGTCTACGTCCATGTCAGGGACCTTTAGTATCGGCGTTGTTGTCAACAAATCCTTAAGCCTTCGAAATGCTTCCGCACATTTCTCAGTCCAAACAAACTTCTTGTTTTTCTTCTGCAACTCCGTGATCGGACCTGCTATCTTCGAAAATCCCTCGACAAACCGTCGATAGTATCCTGCTAAACCCATAAAAATATGCATTTATGTGACATTTGTCGGCGCAGGCCAGTCCATAATAGCCTCAACCTTGGCTGGATCCACGGTGATACCTTCGCCGGAGATCACATGCCCTAAGTAGTGAATCCTGGATTGATAAAAAGAGCATTTGGACAGCTTCCCAAATAACTTGTGTTCTCGTAAACGTTGTAGTACCAAGAACAAGTGCTCGTCATGCTCCTCCGTAGTCTGAGAGTAAATCATAATATCGTCAATGAACACTTGGACGAACTTGTCCAAGCACTCGCGGAACACCCCGTTCATTAAGCTCATAAATACCCCTGGGGCGTTTGTCAGTCTAAAAGATAAAACAGTAAACTGATAATGTCCAAATCTGATCTTAAAAGCGGTCTTAGGGACGTCATCCTCCTTGATCCGTAATTGGTGATACCCTGATCGCAAATCGATCTTGGAGAACACCGTCGCCCCCTTCATTTGATCAAACAGGTCGTCAATTCTTGGTAAGGGGTACTGATTCTTGATCATAGCTTTGTTCAGTTGACGATAGTCAATGCAAAGCCTCCATGATCCATCCTTCTTCCGAACGAAAATAACGGGTGCACCCCACGGTGACACACTAGGACGTATCAATCCCAGGTCCAGTAACTCCTTCAGTTGCATTTTTAACTCTTGCAACTCCGGGGTCGACATCTGATAAGGAGTTCTTGCTATCGGTTCAGTCCCCGGTTTCAGATCTGTAGTAAACTCCAATTCTCTTTCTGGCGGCATCCCAGGAAACTTCTCTGGAAATATGTCCGCAAACTCCTTCACCACAGGAAGGTGTTCTAGACCTTTTGCTGCTCCCCTTTCGTTTAGTGCAAGGATTGCATAAATCTTGCACCCCTTGTGCATACTCTTCCGTAACTATAAGGAAGAGACGAACCTTAGATATATTCCCCGGTTCCTTCCTACAATTACCCGTTCCTGTCCTTCATCGTCGACCAGGCTTAACCGTTTCGTCTTGCAGTTGAGTATCACCTCATGTGATTCCAACCAATCCATGCCGATCACGACGTCATAAGATCCTAAGATCGTGACGTACAAGTTGACCTTCGTGAAAAACTCTCCAAGGTTAAGGGCACAGCCCGTAACCTTTCCTCCGACCTTCTGTTTGGCTCCAGAAGCCATCTCCACAAAGCTAAACTCATCCTGTTCCACTGCCTTTACCTTAATCCTTTTCAGCATTACACCAGAATTAAAACTCTTAGTAGCACCTGGGTCTATCAAAATACTAAGGGTCTGGTCAGCGATAGTACCTATCGTCTCGAGCACAGTAGACTGGTGCTCTGCCTGGCAGTTATTCACCGCTGCATGAATCCGATGGGCCTTGCCCATATCTCCCACTGTAGTAGGTCCAACTGATCCGGATGCTCTGGTCCTCTCCACAGGACAATCGCACTGCTAGTGTGGCTCCCCACATGTCCAACACCCCTTCTTCGGCCCAGTAGTCCTGGTTTGACCCTCGCTAATACGCTCCTCCTCGGCTATGAGGGCCTTTTGGACAGCGTCGTGCAAGGTTTGAGGCATCAGAATCCTAACCCTTGCACGCAGGTTGTCGTTAAGGCCAAACACGAACCTGTTGACCTTGAGCTTCTCTATGTTCAGATGCAGAGCATACCAAAGCAGCTCCATAAAACGTGCCTCATACTCGGGCACTGTACAACCTCCTTGTCATAATGCATTGAACTCATTGAGTTGATGCTCAATGAATTCCTCTGAAATATACCTCTCCTGGAACCATTCCTCGAAAATTTCCCATGACACGTCTTCGACAACCATGTTCAGTTGCGGTAGGAGCGTCTTCCACCATAGAAGAGTGCTCCCCTTCAGTTGAAAGACCACCATGCAGACCTTCATGTTGGAGGTATAATCGGGAAGTGCGAAGCACATCGCCATATTCTACAACCATGCCTCAGCGGCTGTGCCATCTGGGGCACCAAAGAACTCAAGAAATTTCACCTTCTCGGGTTCACGGTGAATGCTACCTGTAACGGCCGGTGCGCGCGACGGAACCTCAGCAGGTGCCGATGCCCTGGCCTCCTCTCTATCCATTCTGTGGATCAGCGCCTCGGACATGCACTGGAAAGATCTCATCATCACCACAACATCGGCAACTGCGATCTGCCCCTGCCCAAGGACCTATTGGCCTCCCTGGGGGTTAGACCCCTTCGACGTGGATGCTGCTGGAGGCGTCGTGACTCCTCCCCTAGCACCCCGTCATCTGCCTCCGCGGCGTCCTCTAACCATGATTACCTTCACACAACAATCAACTCGATCAGTGACAACATAATCAACATAATCATGTCAATGGAACATGTAGTGAATCCCAAGTCGTGGTTCGAACCCTCTCTGATACCATATGTAACGACCTTCCTCATTAAGACAACCATTATAATATACAGGTGCAAATTTTTATTTATCTTTTTATTTTTTTTTTGTGTTTAAGGTGTGTGCACGCGTGTAGAAGTAACAACACACTTGACTCTACATCACCCATTGACAACGAACAAGACGTAACCATGATGTTCATCATAAGAATACTAAAGGCACGCAACGAGTAATGACAAACAATATACGTCCATAGGCATAAGGTGCACAATGCAACAATTAGCGACAAAAGTAAACTGACCACCCGCCCATCCTACCCTGCAAGGTTAGGACCTCCAAGACACATAATCAATGCTCAAGCCCAGGTTCCCATCGATTTTAACCATTTAAGGTCTCAGGGTTGGCGACTGTTCTAAGGAACATGGAGGTGTCTACATCACAGTAGTAAAAACATCCTGTCATCTAACTTAACGCATCATAATGAAGGAAAAAGTTTTATCATCATAAAAATCCAGATCACTTGCGAGCAAGTTTCCTCAAAGAATAAGTTTTTCCAGTGCACCAGAGCGGGATGTTACAATATATGGGTCCTTGATTTTCATCTCTCATGTTTGTGCTAGAATTGGCTCCAAACTAGGTGACGATATTGATCCCAATGTAGGCACAACCTACTATATTTTCACCATGGATATAAATCTCACAATTCACCATATTATCACTACTATATATCATGTATTGTTCCTCCCATTTATTAATCAATTGTACACAATCATGTGTATTATGTATTTTCTTTTGGTAGTACCCACATCAAGGATGGCGAGGATATAAGTAATTTCTTTCAATATACCCCACTTCATAATAATTACAAAATCATGGTAGGAGATGATCCACTTAATTCAATAGATCCCTATTACCCTAATTCTAATTATGTCCCCCATCCACTCCCATTGTTGAATCGATTGTTTAGAAGATCTCACGAATCCCAACATCGAACTTCTCATGTCGATTTTGTTTTTTAAATACCTATAGGAGGTGTGGCAATATCGACGGAAGTTCGTTGAAAGGTAATGATTAGGTTTTAGTAAGAATGGAAATATCGATGAAAGTTCATCACAAGGTAATGATTATGTTTTAGTAAGCGTGGAAATACCAGTGAAAGTTTGTCGCACTTTTCCATCATTTTGCGTTGCACATATAGCATCTGCATCTTAATTTTTTTCTCTACCAAAAGTTTTCGTCGCTATTGCCACGCTTTTTCGTCACAATTTTCCACACGTTTACGTCGCACATATGGCATCTGCATCATAATCTGTTGGTAATTTTTTTACTTTGGCATGATTTTTCATCCCTATTTCAATGAAGTTTCATCACTATTGCCATGTTTTTTAAGGTAAACCCATCATGAGTATGATGACATGTGGAGGGATTATTTTGTCATTGTTTCCACAAATAACTTGTTCTTTGATATAGCAACGAAAAAAGTTCCAGGAAAAATAGTCTTTGTATTCGTGGAAAGTGTAATGGATATGAGTGGCAATAGCAACGAAAAACCATGGCAAATTTGGTCATATTTAGTATTGGTAGTGTCGTTATTAATCTGGGAGGTCAGATCTATAAGATACCAGTGGTAGTTTTGACTATTGTTCCACCACAACAGTGCCACAAGGTAATCTTTCATACTAAAAAATTCATCGTCTTCACAGTCTGTTCAAAGGATGCATAGAATACCACTACAACCACTAAATCCTCAACACCTTCTATCGAGAAGAAAATAATGTATAAGAGAAAGAAGATATTGTTTATTCACCTAAAATGGTTCCTACACAATTCCCTATAAAACCCAAAGATAACAATTTGGTGGAATAGGTTCAACCCCGCCAACAACAATTTCATGAAAACATTCCACAGACCAAGCAATGAAAATTCTCCAACAAGGTACACAACTCACCAAGATTCATATTCATAATATGCTTTCCCCTCTTCCCTGGGAACTCAACGCAATGGAGATCATTGCTTCCTAAGGGGGGAGGATTGATGCAGGTGGATATTGGTGGCCACCCACCTTTTCCATATTCCAATTGGATCATATGGACAGTTTTTAGTTCAACATGTCTCTTTGTAATGGGGAAATTTCTTTTTGATTATGGGTTATCCACTTGCGGGGATGTCTTGAAGCCCTACGCAACATCTAGGTGGATATTGGTGGCCACCCACCTATTCCAATTGGATTATTTTGAAAGTTTTCATGTCACTACATCTTTCTGTATTTCTAGGGACACTTTGGGGCTCTAAACTATAGACAGTTTCATAATTTGATGGAATACCTTTCCAATGAGCTATCACACACCTAAAACAAAGAACGTATGAAAATGTTACAACCCCAGGAAGTTAATGTACTAGCTTACCCCAATGAGGCCCACATAACTTTTGGTGTTTCATCTCCTAGGGTTAGGTTTTTGGATGTCTAGGGTTTTGACATTCATGTTATCATAAAAATTCCTTCAGAGCCTCATTGTAAGGATATTATTGTAAATTAGTGTAGTTGTCACATCTCTTCTCAGAGGTAAAGATGTCACCATTCTAGCAAGTTTTGCACGTTGTATTTTTAAAGTATCTTTACGATTCTTTCATTAATAGAAATCAATTATTGTTGTATTTTTCTGTTTCTAGCAATTTTCATAAGTATTTCATTGTAATATCTCTTCTTTCATTTCATTCTAAAAATAATTTGGATCAACACTTAAGTGAGAATATTATTATCCTAAGGAATTACACATTACCCATGTTATTCTTGGAGTTAGCATGTTTCCTATTTTTAGTGACCTTCCAAATTTATGAAATTCTCTCTCAATTAAGACATTAGTTTAATTTTTTGGATGTAGTTTTATTCTAGGAGAATTTTTCTAGTTTGGAACACATGTTGACTTCATGGAGAGTTCCCATTTGAGTTCACACCTTATTTTTGACCTTCTCCTATAATTAGAAACTTTTGAGTTTAGTTAACTGAACTGCTAGTGGGAGTGGTTGATTTTTTAACTTTAGCATGCACATGGAAACCCCAACCTAGTGTGCATTACTCATCTTGTGGAGAGTTCTATATATTTTACTCATGATCAAGGATTAATACAAGGTGATTCAAGTTGGTTTCTTAGTCTCTTATGTGTGAAGATTGATTCTATTTTTCTCTCTCCTCTCTTTCTTTTGAAATTAACTAGTGTAGCATTTATTACTCACAATTAGATCTTAGAGTGTGTTTTAATCCTACAGAGACAACAAAACATATCAATTAATTTTGATTAAGGAGATAATGTTTTTTCATGATATGTGGGACCATTTGAAATTATTGAAAGAAAGGGACCAATTTCTTATCATCATTAGATCATATGCATGATGGATTTCATGTATTTATGTTATGCCATTATATTTAATATCATTTGTATGTGATTTATTTGAGTTATTTGTAGATGTTGGATGCGGAGGAATTGGTGACTAAACCCATCCACATTTTAAGCTAGTGCACTCGAAAAATTTGAGATCACTTGGTAGATCTGGTAATTGTCTATTGTGATAGTTATAGTCTTAGTTTCACTAACTAGGAGGATGCAACTAATAATTTTATAACTTTGGCATGAAGTTTACTGAAGAGGGAGTGCATGTGGTGCTCTAGTTTTTCCTACTTGTTTGACAAAGTGGATATTATTATTTGAGGGAATTTGTTTATAAATGACCCAGTTTATTGACTTGTACTTTGATGATGCAAATCAAAATTTTAATTATTTGATTGATTTTAAACTACGATTTTTATTGGGTTCATTTAAATATTGATATGTTGATATGGATGAATTATATGTGGAATAATATGTTGTAACTGGCATTGTCAATTCATGTGGTTATGGCACATTAAAATGAAAATGTTTGACACATTGACTTGCAAATGATACTAAGGAATTTCCTAGTGTGACAGGAAACCTTTGGTACATATTGATGTGGGATTGCATCAACATTATTATGGACTCCAAATTGAGTCAAGGTACCCTATATTGGTATATGGTTAATGTTATTCTTTAATTTTTATTATGGAGTGATTTTATGCATCGATTGTAGTGTGTGTAGTACGTGGAATATGTTTTTCAATCATTCCACACATGGGTAACAATATTGTACAAAAATGTATGGGGTATTGTCAATACAGGAGGAACAAAATTCACGTGTCCAACTAATAACACTCATTTTCCATGACCTAGGTTAAAAATCTAGGGACTCTTTTACTTAGAGGTTTCACACTACCGTCTAGGTGGGAAGCATATTTTTTCACTCAAAATGTTTGGATGAGAGGTACGAAATAAGGTGATAACCTTTCTTCTAAGTGACCATTAGTCTCTCAATAAGGGAAATAAATATTTATTTAATGGGGACTCAATAGTTGCACCATTACCCCCACCAAGAAAGTTGGATTCTTTAAGGGAATGGAAAACATGACACCTTTGGTACTTATTGAAAGTTAGCTCTTCAAGGGAATGAATAAACATGACATCTTTGGTACTTATTAAAAGGTAAATCTTGAAGGGCAAGAAGAAATATGGAACCCTTGGTATCAGTTATGAATTATCAAGTATATAGTGAAAGATCCCATAAGAGTTTGGTTGAACGGTAGTCATCCTGTACCATAAGGCATACATCTAAGCAATACTGGGGAAACTCAGCCCAAGTTTAAATTCATCCCTTTACTAAAATTTGTTCTTGCAGGGTGTGTGATTTATACAACGATTATGGTTGTAGAAAATAGGCTCGATCTTGAGTGGCGTCTAGAAAAGGATTCTCAAGTTACTGATTTTGCTGATATAAACACAAGTATATAGTGAAAAAATATTGATTAGAGAATGTAAAAGAGGATTTCCTTTCTATGAATGTTATAGGACAAATCGATAAGTGCAGACAAAAACTGATCTCCCCAGTTTCACCCCGAAACGAAAACAAAACAAGATAGTATACTAATATTTCCTTAGATTTTAGTTATCAAATAGGAATAGGATCCAAAACATACCTTTTAAATTTTGTAGACACGACCTCGCTAATGTGATCCCAACTTCGTCGTAAGGCTTATGGAGAAGTATCTGCAAAGAAACAAAGGCCAACAAAGACAAGAATAATAGATTTTATTCTATATGAAACTATGTACATGATCAAGGAATCATACAATATGGAAAACTAGCATTCATATAGGAAAGAAAAAAGTATATATGTATTTAAAGAATGTGGAAGAAAGATACAACCAAATTCATTGATGTTGTCAGGTTCCTTCCAACAGTTCCGTACTTCCCACACACTTCTACTCCAACATGTTCTAAGACTGTAAGTTTGAAGATACTAACAATCTATCTTGACAAAATAAATTAGAAGCCTATCATAAGCCCTTCATATGAGAATTCTCATGCCAAAATTCTACTAAATCATTAGCCATTTTCAAAATCTATTCTCGAGGATGACCCAAAAAAGCTAAGCTCCAAAAAATACAATTTTCCCCATGATAACTCCCCTAATTTTTATAATCTCAAAAGGATAGGGTGAGGAGGTTAGGATGATCCCATGAGATAAGGTATGTGACTCAGATCCAAAACTATTATAAGCCACCTCAACCTCGAAACTTATATTCTAGACGAGTCGAGAAGCTTCTCTTTTTCTTCATATGAATGATCATCACACCTGTAATACTGAGAAAACTGTGAAAATGTCGCATGCCACTATGGTGCAACCTGCGTCGATCCTAGATCATCACACCCTTAACACTAAGCAAGGTGCGATGATCCTTCTTTACAAGGTTTTTTACAAAGGAAAATATAATTTCATATCTCTGGGAAAATTCAGCTTCATTCTTCTTCAAGGATTAAGGAAATTGACCCTTCTAAATACAAAGGATAGGTTTACATCATTAACAGTCATAGGGGTGAAGAAAATAATGTGTAAAAGAAATCCCCCCAAAGTATGAAGTTAGAAAAGAGTGATGGATGAAATAGTTTGTCGAGTGTGTGTTGGTGACAAGGAACACATAGGTTGGAAGCCTGCCAACAAACAAGGAAACATAATACAAAAATACATCATCATTGAGGTAGGCATTCCAATACTCAAAACACAAATGAATCGAAGAATAAATGTCAACATGCAAAGATCCATTTCAAGTAAGAAAGGTCATGGCCACCAAACATACACTATGGATCCATGCCAAAATGACTAAAAGCTAAACATAACCACCAAAAATACACTATAAATATATGTGTTAAAGACTCAAATTTGAACATAGCCATGAGACATACACTGTGGATCTATCCAATAGTAAAATATGAATATACTCCAATGCAACATGAATCCATCAGAAAAGATTCAGGGTCTTCATCTCTACCACTCTATAGTATGAATCTAACCATACGAATACATGTGCTGGAGTTGAACATGGTATAAGCGAATTGATTACTAGTCATTAGTGAATACCGTTAACAAGTTCGAGGGAAATAACCATTAATGTCAATGAATCCCAAGGTACACTAGTACAATCCAATGGGTGTGAATCAATGAGTTAAGGTCAAACACTCAGTGAAATATTTCGATGAGGGGTCAATGATGAAAACCCATTACCAAAAGAGAGGAAACTTTCCATTAAGCCATGTAAGTTCCAAGGTACCAATTAGTTTCTAAGTATAATTACTAGATAATGAGTTGGAGTTGATAGGAAAAGACTTTTCAGAGGAGGGCCTTGGTGTATCCCCCATCAATGACACGAAACGGGAGAAAACATTTGAAGTAGATCGGAGTAACAAGTGATTCATGACTGACTAAGGTATAGCTAACCCAATAGAAGGTTTAAGGACTGCAGAAATATCCTATGAAATATAAGGCTTTCCGGGTTGAACTTGTCTTTGAACATATTGATGAAACAACAACTATATTGGAAAAACTGACTCAACAATAGAGATCACAAACCAATTTTTAATCTTATAAAGGAGTATGATCAAGAGAAAAATGAATTTTCCAACCTAGAAACAAAGCAAGTGAAAGGGTGTCATGTTTAGAAGAGACTCTTCCATAGAATATAGGTTTAGATACATTTCTTTCCCAATTTTTCCCCCACCATTTTTGGTGAGTACTTCTTTATTTTTACACAATCTTGAGGAGGATAACATATGATTGAACTATAATCTCATCATTTAGATGAGTCCCTTAGAGTATTTTTAACTAACCCTAGGAAGGAGTGGTTGTGTCCCATATGGAATTTTCGATGTTTGTTTTACGAGTCCAAAGAAAGAAAACTCGGTTGTATTTTCATATTTATGGAGTCTGAAAAGAAATTAAAGAGGACCCCATAAATTCTTCTAATCATTCTTGATTAGAGTATTCCTTTCTCGTAAAGTAGTCCGATGAGACCTAAAAAGAGATAAACTACCGCTGAACATACGTTTTCTTCAAATTCTTTAACGTGCATGAAAAGAACAAGATCACTCAACAATCTTTTCATGTTTAGAGAGTATAAAAAGAGTTTAAAGGGAAATCCAGGGGGATCCTTTTTTGTAAAGCCTTTGTGAGTTTGAAAAAGTGATAAAACTTTACTCAGTTACATTCTCAAGTATTTACGAGCATGAGAAAGAACAAAGACTAAACTCAATATTGTTTTGATTTTTACGCAAGATTAAAACAAAACAAAACTAATATTGGGATAGATTTTATTTTTACACAAGATTAAAACAAAAAAAAACTATGCTTGGACCTAGTTTCATTTTTACAAAACCTTGAACTAGAGGAAACTATGCTTGAGGTAGGTGGTTTCAATTTTACATAAGCTTGAACCAGAGAAAATTATTCTCGTGACTTCCCAACACACTATCCAGGGATGGTTGGTACTTTTCCCCTAGCTTAAGAAGCTAACGTCTTAACTTCATCATGAAGTCCATAGGCTATAAGCATTTCCCCCCAAGATTTGCTTCATCCAACAACATAGGCGAATGAAATGAAGCTTCAAATACTATACATAATGAAGTACTTGAATCAATCAAATATATTGGATATATATATTTCATTTTTTAACAAGCTTGCCAAGGAGAAGAAAAACTATGATCATGAATCTAGGTTTAATCCCCAGACCTCTATTTCATTTTTTAATGAGCTTGACATAGAAAAATGAACTATGATCATAACCTTTGTTTAATTTTTTAACAAGGTTTCCATAGAGATGAAAAACTATCCTCATAAGATGGTTTCATTTTTGAATGAGCCTAAAATCAGAAACCCATGCTCAAAGATGGTTTCATTTGTTAATGATATTGAAATCATAAAACCATGCTCAAATATCTCTTCTTGATCATGGCTTCCAAGAGGACAGTGATCTGGAAGGACACCATGTCAAGGGAAAAAATGCGGTCATGGATTCTAAGAGATCTTCATTGGATAGAAGAAAAATGCTCTGGAAGGACACCATGTCGAAGGCCATCACAGGGATAAGGAGATCAAGCTCTAATATCCCTATGGAGGAGATCACCATGTCAAATACTATATATAATTCATAAGAGATTGATCTTATAGTGAGAGGCTCATTTTAATCGATAGCTAAAGGCATGGGAGACAAGGCCACATAATTGAATTGTGGCGATGGCGATACCATTTGCATATAAGAACCGTTTAGGGAGGTCATTGATTTTATGGTCAAGTCAAGGCCAATGAAACAAATTTGATTAATAGTCATAATTCTTCCATTGTGAGGGAAAGATATCGCATGAAAAAGAGTGGAAACGATAGTTTTCGTGGCATAGACATAATTTCTCCCAAGGAGTAAATCGAAATCCACGGGTTCTTGTACTACCATAACATCAATAAAGACAATTTTCCCTCCAAAAGTTATGGGAAACTGAGGAAGCACCCCTAAAGGGTGATTATTTCTTCTATTAAAAGATAATAGATTCTAGGTAACCAACACAAGTCAGGGATAACCCAAAGCTTTCCAAGCAATAGAGGACAAAATACTAATGAATGCACCTTCGTCTATCAGCATCTGAGGAACGTCCCGACAACAAACTTGTACTGTAATATTGAAAGGAATGTGAGAGGGAAGAAGAGGTCTAGTTAGCACACTCCAATAAAAAATAATGACTTCATTACTTGGAGGGGGTTCCACAAGAGAAGGAGGAATACCCCCTAGCATGGTATATTCTGTATCAATAAGAAAAACATGGGCATTATAGGGATTACTCTCTAGTAGGAGAGTAGGATCGAACGATGATGGGATGATATTGACCACTTGGATTTCATTCTCCAAGGGTATAATTTGGTCTACGGATGGAAATAGATTGACCGCTTGGGATTCACTCTCTAATAGGAGAGTTTCATCAACTAAGGATGGGATCAAATTGACCACTTTCTCAGTTGGTTCAACTAAGTATGTGACCATATTGACTACCTAATAAACCATAATAACCGATGAAGGGACCAGATTGATCATTCCATCGACTATAGCTGGGTCGAGAGTAATCCTATGGTAAGAAGACAAAAGTTGAGTTTGCAAAACAATCATGTCTTCTAGTGATTTTGAGGCTTCGTCCATACGAGGGAAAATGTAATTTTGATGACTCCCTCAACATAACCTACACAAAAACTTGACTCTACTTTTCTTCTTCCCAATGGTATCCTGACCAGTTGACAGGAGGTCATCAACATGTTGTTCAGAGGCTAATGACATGGGATGGTGAGGGTGTGTAGACCATGCTTCTATAACCTTTGATATACTAGGGAAATACTTAAGAAGTTGGATATCCTTACAAATCCTACAAGGGTAGTTGGGCTTACAGGTTGTTTGGGTGATCTTGGCATCATCAACACTCCCAACATTATTATCAGTAACTGGTTGTTTTCCAACATGTCTGGCAGTGGTTTTAAGGTTTGACCATTGCTTATTTTTATTCTTATTGATATTCCTTTTCTTCTTCTTCTTATCGACCAGGTTAATATCTTCACAGATTTCACGAGGTGAAGAAGATGAAACAGAATAAGACCTTGCAACTAAAGAAGGTGAAGAAGATCTTACTATTGAATAAGGTGAAGGATCAACATGAGGTTGATTCTTTTGGGGGGGAGTGCTTATAATCGAAGAATTCACTGCATTTGGGATTACTTGAGAAAAAAAAAAACCACACTGACAATCCAATTGTGAGGCCTGGAAGGCCAAAATAACGATATAAGGAGGACCAACGTTTCCGTAAGAGGAAGAAAAAAATGTTCCCTAGTTTCACCCAGAAACTAGAAAAAAACAAGATAGTATACTAAAATTTCCTTATATTTCAGTTACCAAATAGTAATAGGATCCAAAATATGCCGTTTAAATGTTGTATACCCTGCCTCGCTAATATGATCCTAGCTTCGTCATAAGGCTTATGGAGAAGTATCTGCAAAGAAACACAAGCCAACGAAGACAAGAGTAACAGATTTTATTCAATATGAAACTATGTATGTGATCAAGGAATCATAAAATATAGAAAAATAATGTTCATATAGGAAAGAAAAAGTATATATGTATTTAAATAATGTGGAAGAAACATAAAACCAAATTCCTTGATGTTGTCAGGTTCCTTCTAGCAATTCCTTAGTTCCCACACACTTCTGCTCCAACGCTTTGAGACTGTAAGTTTGAAGATACTAACAATCTATATTGAAAACACAAATCATAAGCCTATCATAAGCCCTTCAACTAATAATTCTCAATCCAAAATTATACTAACTCATTATCCATTCTCAAAAGCTATTCTCCAAGCTGACCCAAAAAAGCTAAGCTCCAAAAAATACAACTTTCCCCACGATAACTCCCCTCTTTTTATAATCTGAAAATGATAGGGTGAGGAAGTTAGGATGATACCATGATATTAGGGATGTGACTCAGATACAAACCAATTAGAGGCCACCTCAACCTCAAAAATTCTATTCTAGAAGAGTTGAGAAGCTTCTCTTTTTAATCGTATGAATGATCGTCACACTTGTAATACTGAGAAAACTGTGAAAATGTTGCATGCCACTTTGGTGAAACCTACGTTGATCCTAGATCGTCACACCCTTAACACTAATAAAGGTGCGATGATATTTCTTTACAAGGTTTTTTACAAAGGAAAATATAATTTCATCTCTCTGGGAAAATTCATATTCATTCTTCTTTAAGGATTAAAGAAATTGATCCTTCTAAAGACAAAGGATAGGTGTACATCATTAACGGTCATATGGGTGAAGAAAATAATGTGTAAAATTAATCCCCCCAAAGTATGAAGTTAGAAAAGAGTGATAGCTCAAATACTTTGTCAAGTGTGTGTTGGGACCAAGGAACACGCAGGTTGGAAACCTTCCAACAAACAAGGAAATACAATACAATAATATATCATCACTAAGGTAGGCATTCCAATACTCAAAATACAAATGAATCAAAGAATAAATGTCAACATGAAAAGATCCATGTCAAGTAAGAAAGGTCATGGCCACCAAACATACACTATGGATCCATGCCAAAATGACTGAAATCTAAACATAGCCACCAAAAATACATTATGGATCTATGTGTTAAAGACTGAAATTTGAACATAGCCATGAGACATACATTGTGGATATATGCAACAATACAATCTAAATATACTCCAACGCAACTTGAATCCGTTAGAAAGATTTAGGGTCTTCATCTCTACCACTCTATAGTATGAATCTAACCATGAGAATACATGTGATGAACTCAAACATGGTATAAACGACTTGATTACTGGTCATTAGTGAATATTGTTAACAAGTGTGAGGGAAATCACCATTAATGTAAATGAATCCCAAGATACACTAGTACAATCCAATGGGTGTGAATCAATGAGATGAGGTCAAACACTTGGTGAAATATTCCGATGAGGGTTCAATGATGAAAACCCATTGTCGAAAGAAAGGAAACTTTCCATTAAGACATTGAAGTTCCAAGGTACCAATTAGTTTCTGATTATAATTCCTGGATAATGAGTTGGAGTTGGCAGACAAAGACTCGTCACAGGAGAGCCTTAATGTATCCCCCATCAATGAAACGAAACGAGTAAAAATATTTGAAGTAGATCAGACTAATAAGTGATTGAGGACTGACTAAGGGATAGGTTATGCAATAGAAGGTTTAAGGACTAAAAAAATGTCTGATGCAATATAAGGCTTTCCGGGTTGAACTTCTCTTTGAACATATTGATGACACAACAATTGTCTTGGAAAAACTGAATCAATAATACAGATCACAGACCAATTTGTAATCTTATAAAGGAGTATGATCAAGAGACAAGTGGATTTTCCAACCTAGACACAAAGCAAGTGAAAGGGTGTCATGTTTAGAAGTGACTCTTCCATAGAATATAGGTTTAGATACATTTCTTTCCCAATTCCCCCCCCCCACAATTTCTAGTGAGTACCTCTTTATTTTTACACAATCTTGAGGAGGATAGCATATTCTTGAACTGTAAGCTCATCCTTTGGATGAGTACCTCAGATTATTTTTAATGAACCCTAGGAAGGAGTAGTTCATTCCCATATGGGAATTTCAATGTTTTCTTTATGATTCGAAAGAAAGAAAACTCAGTGGAATTTTCATGTTTATGGAGTCTGAAAATAACTTAAAGAGGACTCCATAACTTCTTCTAATAATGGTTTATTAGAGTATCAATTTCTCGTAAAGTAGTCTGATGTGACCGAGAAAGAGATAAAGTACCGCTCAACAGACGTTTTCTTCAAATTCTTTAACAAGTGTTAAAAGAACAAGATCACTCGACAATCTTTCCATGTTTAGAGAGTTTGAAAAAAGCTTAAAGGGAACTCCAGGGGGTTCCTTTTTTGTATATCCTTTACGAGGCTGAAAAAGTGATAAAATTGTACTTGGTTACATTCTTAGGTATTTATGAGCATGAGAAATAACAAAGACTAAGCTCGAGATTGTTTTCATTTTTACACAAGATTAAAAAAAAAAAAAACAATGCTTGGGATAGATTTTATTTTTACACAAGATTAAAACTAAATAAAACTATGCTTGGACCTAGTTTCATTTTTACAAAAGATTGAACCAGAGGAAACTATGCATGAGGTAGGTGGTTTCATTTTTACATAAGCTTGAACTAGGGAAAACTATGCTTGCGACTTCCCAACGCATTATTTAGGTATGGTTGGTACATTTCCCCCAACTTTAGAAGCTAATGTCTTAACTTCAACATGAAGTCTAGAGGCTATAAGCATTTCCCCCCAATATTTGTTTCATCCAACAACACAGGTAGATGGAATGAAGCTTCAAATACTATACGTAACGAAATACTTGACTCAATCAAAGAGGAGGGATATATATATTTCATTTTTTAATGAGCTTTCCAAGGAGAAGAAAAACTGTGATTGATAATTCAGGTTTAATCCCTAGACCTCTGTTTCATTTTTTAATGATCTTGACATAGAAAAATGAACTATGCTAGTAACCTTTGTTTCATTTTTTAACAAGGTTCCAATAGAGATGCAAAACTATCCTCGTAAGTTGGTTTCATTTTTGAACAAACTTGAAATCAAAAACCCATGCTCAAAGATGGTTTCATTTGTTAATGATCTTGAAATCAGAAAACCATGCTCAAATATCTTGTCTTGATCATGGCTTCCAAGAGGACAATGCTCTGGAAGGACACCATGTCAAGGGAAAAAGCTTAGTCATGGCTTCCAAGATATCTTCATTGGATATAAGAACAATGCTCTGGAAGGACACCATGTCGAGGGCCACGACAAGGAAAAGGAGATCAATCTCTAATATCCCTATCAAATAGATCACCGTGTCAACTACCAGATCTAATTCATAACAGAATGATATTATAGTGAGAGGCTCATTTTCATCGAGAGCTGAAGGCATGGGAGACAAGTCTGCATAATTGACCTATGGCGAGGGCAATACCATTTGCATATAAGAACCATTTAGGGAGGTCATTGATTTTATGGTCAAGTCAGGGCCAATGAAAGAAAGTTGATCAATAGTCACAATTCTTCCATCATGAGGGAAATATATCACATGAAACTTAGTGGACATGATAGTTTTCATGGCATAGACATAATCACTCCCAAGGAGTAAATCAAAATCTAAGGGGTCTTGGACTACCATAACATCAATAAAGACAATTTTCCCTCTCAAAGTTATGGGAAACTAAGGAAGCACCCCTAAAGGGTGATTTGTTCTTCTATTAAAATATAACATATTCTAGGTAACCAACACAAGTCGGGGACAACCCAAATCTTTCCAAGCAATAGAGAAAAAAACACTAATGAATTCACCTTTGTCTATCAACGTCTGAGGAACATCCCAACAACAAACTTGTACTATAATCTTGAAAGGAATGTGAGAGGGAAGATGAGGTACAGTTAGCACACCTCAATCAAAAAGGATGACTTCATTACTTGGAGGGGGTTTCACGAGAGAAGGAGGAATACCCCCTAACACGGTATATTATGTATCAACAAGAAAAAAATGTGCATTATAGGGTTTAATCTCTAGTAGGATAGTAGGATTGACCAATGATGGGATCATATTGACCTCTTGGATTTCATTCTCTAAGAGGAGAATTGGGTCTACAGATGGAAATAGATCGACTGCTTGGGCTTCACTCTCTAATGAGAGTGTGGTATGGACTAAGTATGGGATCAGATCGACCATTTTTTCAATCGGTTCAACTAAGGATGTGAACATATTGATTACCTGATCAACCAAACTAACTAACAAAGGGACCAGATTGATCATTCCATCAACTACAATTGGGCTGAGAGTAATCCAATGGTAAGCAGACATAAGTTGAGTTTGCAAAACAATCATGTCTTCTAGTAATTTCGAGTCTTCGTCCATACGACGAAAAATGTGAGTTTGATGAATCCCTTTGCATAACCTACACAATAAACTGACTCTACTTTTCTTCTTACCAATGGTATCCTAACTAGTTGACAGGAGATCATCAACATGTTGTTCAGAGTCTAACAAGATGGGATGGTGAGGGGGTGTAGACCATGCTTCTATAACCTTGGATAGACCAGGGAAATACTGAAGAATATTGATACCCTTACAAATACTGCAAGGGTAGTTGTGATTATAGGTTGTTTGGGTGATATTGGCATCATCAACACTCCCATCATGATTATCAGTAACTGGTTGTTTTCCAACATGTTTGGTAGTGGTTTGAAGTTTTGATCCTTTTTTATTTTTCTTCTTCTTATTCTTCCTTTTCTTATTCTTGTTATCCACTGGTTTACTATATTCAGATATTTCACGAGGTAAATAAGATGAAATGGAAGAAGACATTGCAACTGAAGAAGGTGAAGAAGATCTTACTAGTGAAGAAGGCAAAGGATCAACATGAGGTTGATTCTTTTGGGGGGGAGTTCTTATAATCAAAGAACTCATTTCATTTGGGATTACTTGAGCAAAAAACAATCACACCGAAAATCTAATCATGATACCTGGAAAGTCAAAATAGTGATGTAAGGAGGACTAATGTTTTCATAAGAGGGAAAACAAAAAGGTTCCCCCAGTGCAAGGGTTGCTTCATTGGTCATTCCAAGAACTGACACCATTAAACACAAATCCAACCTAGAGTCTTCTAGGGAAAACAAACAAAACACACTAAAAATATAGGAACCAATAAAACAAACAAAACCTCCTCAGAATGAACGCAATAGTTGGTGAAGAAATCCAACGTCACGGGAACAATATAAGAAGGGGCTGAGATAGAGCAGGTGGAAAATGTATGTTGAAAACCTACTTAATAGACTTACGCCTTGGTTCAATATTCCACACAATAAATTTGGATTTACCCTCCAATGATCCCAAGTGAGTTTGGCCAATGTCGATTCCAAGTACAACGAAGACTTTCCCCTTCACTGTCACCTCGTGTATTAACCCTAAAGAGAAATGACACTAAGTTTACCAAATACAACAATGATGCCTAGGGAAACAATCAACAATATGATATACACTCAAGGGTAGGGTAGCTGATCCGGGAATTGACATGAGAAGGCTCGCACATAGTTGTTTTTTCAAGTGACCCACCATAATATGTGCAACCAGTACACCAAGACCAACAAAGCAGAGCTAGTAACTTTTATGGCCTTAATACGACCTCACAATTGACCCTTTTGTGAGAAGGGCATCCTAGGATGAAATGTAGTAAATTCATTTCACCGCTCCCTAACTCAATATTCTATGTTTTTTACTGCTTTGGAAAGTTATCTTTCACGCCTATTCCAAATCCCTACAACTAATCTAATGTACGTTGCAAAGAGCTCTAGAAATAAAAGATTCTAGGTAGATTTTAATTAATGCTTAAATTTTATTAAGTTGTTGTTACTAAAGAGGAAAATGGCGTGGACTAAACGATATTTTGACTAATTCTAAACAATGCAAAGAAATGAGAACGAAAATATTTCACTTCGATGAAAGCTATATTAGGAGAAGGAGAAAACATTTATCATTCCCAGATGCACAATGTCCCAAAATTTTCTTAAACTCATCGATATCAAGATCCTCAAGAAATGAACCAAAGAGACTGTACACCAATACACAATTCTTTTCCCCCCTGACCATGAGGGGAATTATTTTTTAAGAATTCAGGACCAAAAAATGTCAAAAACCATGCAATTTTTCTACTTCAAATGCAAAGATGGCCCCAACTAATGCAAAACAAGAATTTAAATATTTTTATTTCAAAGATACACTAAAAGTGATAGCAGACTTCAAAACAAAAGCAACACAAACTACAATGTTTCTTTTAAAATGAACTATTAATAAAAGGAAGTGATCTTTCACTAAATAATTCTAAAGAAAAACAAAGATGCTTCATAACTGAAAGACGCTCAAAGAAAGAGATCAAATCTTTCAAAATAAAAAAACGCTAAAATAAAGAAAAAAAAGTCTAAAATCATATCCAAAGTTTTCAAGCAGATTGTAATCAGATCCAAAAAATCACCCCAAACACTTATCTAAGATCCCAACAGGGACAAACCATCAAAAAGTATGTTTTCACACAATCGTCGAAGGACACAATCCAAGGCAGTGCGAGTATACCAGATCAACGGAGGCCAAACAACATTATAGTGCGATGATGTGGCATTGTGTCTCAAAGAAGGGTGCGTCAAACACTTAAAAGATGAAAAATAAATAAACAAATAAAGTTTTTCTTTTGAATTCAATAGTCAGTGAGTTAGACTAGATCTACTAGTGACTCAAAAAATAATAAACTCAAGAATACACTCAAGGAAGAAAGAATATTAGGAAAGCTATCTGATACCTAGTATGGTCACAAATTTTGTTATAGAACAAATTGGTAAGTGCAGAGACAAACTTATCTCCCTAGTTTCACCCCGAAACTAGAACAAAACAAGATAGTATACTAAACTTTCAATATATTTTAGTTACCAAATAGGAAGAGGATCCAAAACATACCTTTTAAATGTTGTATACCGGACCTCGCCAATATGATCCTTGCTCCATCGTAAGGCTTATGGAGAATTATCTGCAAAGAAACACAACCCAACGAAGACAAGAATAACAAAGACTATTCAATATGAAACTATGTATGTGATCAAGGAATCGTACAATATAGAAAAATAACGTTCATATAGGAAAGGAAAAGTATATATGTATTTAAAGAATGTGGAAGAAAGATAAAACCAGATGCCTTGATGTTGTCAGGTTCCTTCTAATAGTTCCTTGCTTCCCACACACTTCTGATCCAATGATTTATGACACTGTAAGCTTGAAGATACCAACAATATATCTTGACAACATCAATCATAATCCTATCATAAGCCCTTCAAATAATAATTTGAAAGCCAAAATTATACTAACTCATTATCCATTCTCAAAATATATTCTACAAGATGACCCAAAAAAGATAGGCTCCAAAAAATCCAACTTTCCCCATGGGAACTTCCCTCATTTTTTAATATGAAGAGGATTGGGTGATGAGGTTAGGATCATCCCATGAGATCAGGGATGCGACTTAGATCTAAATCGATCGGAGGCCAACTCACCCTCGAAACTTCTATTCTATAAGAGTTGAGAATATTCCCTTTTTCTTCCTATGGATGATTCTCACACCCATAACACTGACAAAACTACAAGAATTTTGTAGGAAACTGTGGTGCAACTTGTGTCGATCCTAGGTTGTAACACCCTTAACACTGAGAAAGGTGCAAAAATCCTTCCTTACAAGGTTTTTTACAAAGGAAAATATAATTTCATCTCTCTGGGAAAATTCATCTGCATTCTTCTTTAGGGATTAAGGAAATTGGTCCTTATAAATACAAAAGGATAAGTGTACATCATTAACAGTCACAGGGTTGACAAAAATAATGTGTAACAATGAATATTTTATTTAAATGAGAAAATAATTATATAGTTTATGCATTTCACATAAAGGGAAAAAGTTGATTAAATGAATAGTAGTGTGAATGAGGATACAAATTATTTAATATTTCATCATAAAAGGAATGATGTAATCAATCAAAATTCATGAATAAAAATAATATATTCTAGGAGTGTATATGAAATTTGTAACATCTGGTATTGCACACACTGAGCAAACTTATTCTTTGAGGACACTTTCTTATAAGTGATTTGGATTATTATACTATTAGGAATTTGATTATGATTATGAGACAATATGGATATGATGACATGTTATTTTCTTGTATTGATATAGACAGGTGAATTGATGAAACCCTTGGACTCTGGATCGAGTTAGGGAGTGGAATATTAGTGTTTGATTGTTGTATATATTACATATATGCATCTGATTAGATGTTATGATTATGGATTTTATTTCTATCATGATTCCTTGATGATGCAGGCTGACGATAGCTTGTCGACTAGACTCACATGTGGAGTAGAGGGATCATGCATGACTATGAGAGACGTTGAGGGAGAGGTGTGGACACCAGCCCTACCACAGCCTACTAGCACTCCTGACGTGGCTTCAACTATAGGTTAACAACTGCCTAGTTCAAGAAGACCCACTATGTCATGAGGGCAGACTACGACAATCACTCACGATGATTCTAAGGGGCGCACAATAAGGCAGGGGCCTTATTCCTTAGAGGCCCTTAGTCTCCCACAAGATCACCTAACAAAGTATTGACTCCAAGGGTTTTTTATGTCTACCAAGTCAGTCAAGAGGCAAGTGGCACCCTTGAATCATGTAGTGCATCTTGAAGGGCATGTTGTGCAAGAAAAACAAAAAGAGGCTAGTGGCACCTTTGGAGCATGTAGTGCATCCTGAAGGGGACGTCGGGAAGGGAAACAAAATGAGGTGAGTGACACCCTTGGATCACCTAGTGCATCCTAAAGGGAACATCACATTGTTAACTAATAAGTGAATAAACCTAGATGTCCTTAGAACAAATAATGTTATAAAAAATATTTAAAAACAATTTCCCTAATAAAATGTTGCCCAACCTCAGAAAATTAAAATCTAGGACTAAAGTAATACTTGTGATAAAAATAAAAATAATAATAATAATCATTAAACATGTGATGGAAAGGGGGTAAAAAACTCGATCAAATTATTAAAATCAAATTATTGAGGATTTAAAATTTAAAGAGGAAAAATTTAAAAGAATTAGGAAACTAAGGGAAAAGGGGGGGAAACATAAAGAGAAAGGGAAATTGAAGGAAAAAGAAGAATGACTAACTTAGCAAGGAATCTTTTCTTTAAGAACTTTCTAAATTGAACTCAACTAGTAAATTAGTAAGGGGTTATGTAATTAAAGTGTGTAAGGGAATATGGGGAAACCTAGGAGTGATTCTAGGAATTCTTTTAGGTGGGTGAGGGAAATAGGAGTAAATAATTAATTAATGAAAATTAAATTTTAGTGCAACTAAGGGGATGGGTGACACATGTATTAGGAGGATTTTTCTGAATTAAATTATCGAAGATTAAATTAAATGGGAATTTGGGAAAGAAATGAATTAGAAACTCTATATAAAGGAGGAGGAGGATCTCTTGTTTTATGCGTAACGTTACACTACATAATTTTAGACTTGACTGACTTATCTTGTGGGAGTTGGGATTCCCATCTTGGTGAGGAGTGGTAGCTCAGCCTTGAGAGGCAATTTGGGAGCTAGATTTTCTCTGGTTTAGTGTGTGTGGCCCCTTTGTGGCTCGAGGAGCTAAGGGGGAAGAATAGTACCCTTAGCATTTACTAGGAGGTACCGGTGAAGTCTCATCAGTCAAGACAACGACTTTGAATTGTCACCTTGGGCTATGGTACGCTTTCTTTTATTTTGTATGGTATATTATTATTGACCTTACGCTTTCATTTCTGTACTTTTAACTATGTAAAGAAGGTGTTTGAATTAAAATTTTAATTGAGAACTTAAATTCCCATAGCCTTAAGCTCACTTCTTGACTTGATTCCCTTGGAATTTGATCCCTTAATGTTGTGACTATCCTATTGTTTTATTGATTTATTGTGAAGAGTTCTGCTTTTTAATTCGTCCTCATCCCTATTTTGTTAGACCATGCCTGAGCAGTCAATCAGGAGCCGAATTGACGGTCTTCACTTCGTTGCATAGTAACCTATAGATTCTATTGCCCTACTTTTCTATGTGTGGATAATGAGAGAAGGATGTTTGTCTAGCTGTCTACCCTGTTGATTGTTCCAAGTTGAGTGATTTACTTGTGCCTTGTTGCGATTGATTACCTCTGTGATTGTTTTTCCTTTCCCAAAATGAACCACTTATAATCCTCTACATTGACCCTTGCCTTTGATGTCTTCTTAGCGAAGTAAATATATGTTTTTAATACCCTTCATGGCAATAATTTAAGTCTGTGTTTTTAATGCTTTTCCTGGCGAATTTACTCTATGTTTTTTTTTACCTTAGGTTTTCCATTTATTGTACGATTTTATTCTACCTTGGGCCACTCTAGACTGCATCTTATTCTTTCATTACTCTACGTTTTATTTTATTCGATGGAATTTACTCTCAAAATTCAACACACTCATCCACAAAATTTTGACCCTGCGTTTTTAATTTATATTCATGGATATTTATCTCTACGTTTAATGCTCTCCCTAGCAATTACACTCTGATCTTTTATCATTTTTTAATGGCAATTTTACCCTGCAACTTTTCTTGGCATTTTCACTATATATGGTAGTGTTTTCTTTACTATTATTGAATGCAATATCTTATGTTTACTCAGCGAATTCGTGAGGGTAAAATTTAGAAAACTCCATTATTAAGACTCAGTGATTTGAATGACATGCACAATAGCGAAATGCTTGGCAGACGACAACATTTATGCTCACAATTTTATTGACACATTTCACCATTTCTGATCCACGATTTTAATGGCTTAAGCACACTTCTTAACCCATGATTGCATTGGAAGTAAGAACCATTCTGACTCCATGATTTTGGCATCAGGCCCAGTTTTATCATGATGATTTTGACCTTACATCTCTATGTTTTCATCACTACTGTAACATCCCACTCTGGCGCACTTACAAAACTTATTCTTTGAGGACACTTGCTCGCAAGTGATCTGGATTTTATGATGATAAAACTTTTTCTTATTGATGCGTTAAGTTATATGACAGGATGTTTTTACTACCTTGATGTAGACAGGTGCTGCTGACTCAGTTTCTTTGAGTGTGCAGGGTTTCGGACCTTGAGGATGTAGAGGCATCGGTGGAACTCCCTTGGACTCCAGATTGAGTCTGGGAGTGGGATTTTTGAGTTGTTTCATTTATGGTGATATTGTTTCGATTGATGATATGCTATTGATTTTATGATGTGTTGCTGACATGATCTGACATGATGGTTGATGATGCAGG
>JZKD02S1672742.1:809335-832173 GCA_000966675.3 Picea glauca
CGCTTTTAGCAGTCAGTTTTGCTTGTCGTGTGATCATCATTTATGCCTGTGGTTACGTATCGTGCGTCCTGGTCATATTCTTATGTTCATCCTGGTTGCGTCGTATCGTCGTCAGGTGGCGACGCAGAATTGAGTAGACTGTAGTTGTCTCCTTGTACATATGCTCACACACACTTAAAAAAAAATAAAAAATTGCACCTATCTCTAGAATGGTTGTCGTAACGAGGCAGTACGTTACAACTACGCATTTTTATCACCTCTTTTTATCACTATGGTTTTTACCCATATCACTGCAATGTCAGTGTGAAATTCATACACCACACTACCCCTTTACCCAACTACTTCCTTGGTGTTTTCACGGTGTAATGGTAGTGTTTTTGGGGTGTAAAGGTTAAGAATTATCCCTTTTTGGGATGCATTTTTACCATTTACAAACTGCACATTTATTACATTTTGGACAGGGATTTATCGGTACATTATGCGATGTCTACTGTACATAGAAATCTATATCTTGTAAGTCTGCATTATCACATATTAGACCCTGTGATATCTCATATATATCACTCTGCGATATGACATTCTTAAATCCATGTTATGACATCCTTATCAATGTCGTTCTTTATGTAACTCTGCCTTGTTTTATACCTAGGGACAACCTTTATTATAATAACATTAAACATCGATTTTACAATCAGTGATGACAACGATTTTCTATATTTGAGTAATAATGATTTTTATATTACTTCTTACAACAACAATTTTGTATTCTTTATGATATGACACTGATTTTACATGATAAATCTAAATTGTTCAAGGGACAATCACATATTGATTGTTTAAATCTAGATATTGTTTTTAGGACAACGACTTATATTTATAATGACAACCTTTACCCCCACATTCCAACGATGTACTTGATTGAATAATCACAACATTTACACTTACCTTCGATATGTGGTTATGTGAGTAATTTGTTTTTCCAATTGCACCAAAAGGTTTAGGTTCAATATATAAGTTTCATTTATTTTTTTTGCGAATCCACAAGATAATGATTTAATTCAGTTTTACTAGATAGTAATAACATTTATCTAGACATAAATAGTTTAGACAATAATGATATTCAACATTGTCAAATGTTTAATGAGTATCATAGATCATTGAAAATGAAGTATATTACTTATTTAAGCACATATTAGTTCACCCTTTGATAACTTTGGTGTTACAGTAAGTTTTTGTGCAATTTGGTCTCTTGTTGGGTCACATTTATGGTAATGATAACCTTATGATAGTTCACTCCTAAACACTTAGGCATCTCGCTTAACCGATATGGTTTTTATTTGTTAGAAAAGACATGTAATATCGTGCATTTTTATTAATTGAATAACGTCATCTTGCATCTTGTCGACTTGTTGCTTGAGGGTGTACGCGTAGTCTTGTTGTCAGTTATTTTGGCCCCTAACCCATTGGAGTTTTCTTGACTCCATGGTCCAAATATGTTATGTTGTTCCAAGATTATCATCGTTCCTATCGCCTGGGGATGGCATGATCCTTGACTAGGGGATCGGGGAGTGCCCTATTGGGTAGAGTTGAATGATAACTTGGCTCGATTTTGTGCTTCATGTTGTGAGTGTTCTTGTTCATTGTAGCTATTTTGGCATTTGGGTTTTAATGCATTCATGCAATTGGTTGCGCACCATAGAGGATATAGTTCCTAGCTATTGAGGTTGTTGTGTTAGTATGGGGGATATTGTCCATTGCGGGTAAGCGTCGTCATGTTGTGTGTCTAGTGGGGAGTCATTTCTATCTTTGATTTACACATGTTTCACCCAGTTTCTCTTGTGCTTCGTAGTTTTCTGTTTCTTGCTCTACGGGCATGGTACTTGCCTTCAGATGTGTTTTATAGTTATGATCATCATTGCCATCGTGTATTTAAAAAAAAAAAATCACTTTGCTTCTCTTTTAGAAGTAACATAAGAGGGGTCGTTACATATGGTATCGGAGCGGGTTCAACCCATGACTTGGGATCACTATGACTTTCATTGATATAATAATTGATTATAATGTTACTAATTAAGTTGACTTGTATTTTTGAAGGTAATCATGGTTAGAGGATGCCAGGGAGGAAAACAAAGGGGTTCTAGGGGAGGAGGCATGATGCCTACAGTAGCATCCATGCCTGAGGGGACTAACCCCCAGGGAGATGAACAGGTTGTCAGAGAGGAGAAGATAGCAGTGGGTGATCTGGTTGGGCTGATGAGGTCCTTTCAGTGGATGTCTCAGGAACTAATCAAACGTTTGGACAGAGATTAGGCCAGGGCATCGACACCCCCTAAGGGTCCACCACGTGCTCCGGTTGGTACTCGTAGTATTCACTGCAAACTTGAGAAGGTCAAATTTCCTGATTTCTTTGGTGCCCCAGACAACACAGTCGTCGAGGCATGGTTGAAGAATATGGTGATGTTCATTTCACTTTGTGACTATACCTCCAACATGAAGGTGTGCATGGCAGTATTTCAACTAAAGGGGAGTGCTCTTCTATGGTGGAAGACGCTCCTGCCACAATTGAACCTGATCGTCGAAGATGTGTCATGGAAATTGTTTGAGGAATGGTTCTGAGAGAGGTAGCTATCATAGGAATTCATTAAGTGTCATGTCAACGAGTTCAACACCTTACGACAGGGTATCCATATGGTTCCTGAGTATGAGGCCCATTTTATGGAGTTGCTTCAACATTCTTTGGTATGCTCCACATATTACTACTAAGAAACTTAAGGTCAATAGGTTCTTGTTCGACCTTAATGTAAAAATACATGCAAATGTTAGGATTTTGATGCCTTAGACCTTGCATGATGTCTTCCAAAAGGCCCTCATAGCAGAGGAGGACCCTATCAGTGGGGTTAAGAGTAGGACTCCAGTGAGGCTGTTTAGGCAGGTGTCATCCGGTACGGTTAAGCATCAGACACCATGCATACATATGCTAGGATACCATGGCTTCTAGAGGGGATCCAATTTCACTACACCTCGACAACCAACACCTCAACAACAAACTCCTTACCAGGGACCATAACATCAACAACAACGACGACCAAAACAAGAACATTTTAGGCCTATTCAATAGAACAAACCAGGATTGTAGGCCGGTGGGTCATCAACTTCTACTTCGGGTACTAGGAGTACTAGATCGAAGAAGGGGTGTTGGACATGTGGGGAGCCACACTACCAGCGCGACTGCCCAGTGGAGAGGACTAGAGAAGATGAATCAGTCAGACACACTACCTTGGGAGATTTGGGCAAGGCACATCGGATTCATGCAGTGTTGAATAACCACCAGGAAAAGCACTAATCGAATTTGCTCGAGATGTCAGGTGCTGTCGCTGACTAGAACCTTAGTATTTTGATAGATCCTGGGGATAACGAAAGTTTTATTCATGGTGCAATGCTAAAAGGGATTAAGGTAAAGGCAATCGAACATGATGAGTTTATCTTTGTAGAGATGTATTCTGGATCCAAACAGAAGGTTGAAGGAAATGTTATGGGTTGTACCCTTAACCTAGGATATTTTATCACCAAGGCCAACATATACGTCACTATATTAGGATCTTATGATGTCATGATCGATATGGACTGGTTGGAATTGCATGAGGCGATACTCAAATGTAAGAGAAAACAATTGAGCTTGGTCGATGATGAGGGACAGAGACACGTGATTGTACGATGAAACTAGGGAGTTTCCCTGAGGTTCATCTCTTCCTTCCAGCTATGGAAGAGCATGCACAAGGTATGTAAGATTTATGTGATCCTTGTGTTAAGTGAGAAGGGAGTAGCAGAAGGTATAGAACACCTTCCAATGGTGAGAGAGTTTGCATACGTCTTTCTGGAGGAGTTACCTGGGATGTCGCCAGAGAGGGAATTGGATTTTACCACAGACCTAAAACCAAAGACTAAACCAATAGCGAGAACACCTTATCGTATTTCGACCTCAGAGTTATAGGAGTTGAGAATGAAACTGAAGGAGCTATTGGACCTAGGACTTATACGTTCTAGTGTGTCATTGTGGGGTGCACCTATTATTTTCATATGAAATAAGGATGGGTCATGGATACTCTTCATTGACTATCGTCAATTGAACAAAGCAACAATTATGAATCAATATCCATTACCAAAGATTGATGATCTATTCGATCAGATGAAGGGTGCGACAATGTTTTCAAAGATTGATTTGCGATCAGGGTATCACTAGTTATGGATCAAGGAGGATGATGTCCCTAAGACTTCCTTTAAGATGAGGTTTGGTCATTATGAATTTATTGTTTTATCGTTTCGACTGACAAATGCCCCAGGGGTATTTATGATTTTGATGAACTAGGTGTTCCACGAGTACTTGGACAAGTTCATCCAAGTATTTATTGACAATATTTTGATTTACTCTCAGAAAACGAAGGAGCATGAATATCACTTTTTCTTGGTACTACAGTGTCTGTGAGAGAATAAATTGTATGGGAAGTTGTCCAATTGCTCGTTTGATAAATCGAGGATTCACTACATAGGGCATGTCATCTCTGGTGAAGGTATCACCATGGATCCAACGAAGTTCGAGGCTATTATGTAATGGCTTGCGCCGACGAATTTCCTAGAAGTGTGTATCTTTAGGGGTTTAATAGGATATTATCGATAGTTCGTCAAGGTATTTTCAAAGATAGCAAATCGGATCACAGAATTGCAAAAGAAGAACAAGAATTTTGTTTGTACCAAGAAATGCATGAAAGCATTTCGAAGGCTCGAGGAGTTTTTGATAAAAACACCGATACTAAAGGTCCTTGACATGGATGCAGACTTATTACTATGCATTGATGCATCTAAGGAAGGCTTAGGTGAAGTTTTGATGCGAGACAGTCAGGTGATCACTTACATCTTGAGGAAGTTGAGAAGGAATGAGGAGAAATATGCAACTTATGATTTGGAGTTGTTAGAAATTGTCTATGCCTTGAAGGTTTGGAGACACTATCTTGTTGGACAAAAATTTGAACCAAAAATGGACCACTGTGGACTACAACAGATCTTTACTCAAAGTGACCCGAATGCGCAAAAGTGACATTGGTCGGAATTTCTTAGAGAGTACGACTTCGAGATTTAATACATAAAAGTAACAGTGAACTGAGTGGCAGATGCATTGAGTCAGAGACCACTGATCTTTTCGATGTTGCCTCTTCAGATGAATCTGCATGAAAATATTCTAAATTTATAGTGCAATGATGACTGGTAAAAAGAGGTCGAGGATTTTAGCAAACCAAACACAATGATGGTACCAAGATTTGGAGGATTTATGTTTGACGACGATGGATTATTGAATTTTAAAAATCGGATTTACGTACCACTAAACAACGAGTTGAGGATTTTGATCCTAAATGAGGCTCATAGAGCAGTGTACATGGCCCACCCAGGAGTCATGAAGCTGAGGGCGGACCATAAACGCTTATTCTTTTGGAAGGGAATGAAGGCAAACATAGTCTACTATGTGGCTAGATGTCTACAATGTCAGCATGTAAAGGCTAAACATACACATCCAACAAGATTACTAGAGCCACATGCTATTCTAGAATCAAATTGGGAGGTTATTTCAATGGATTTCATTGTTCGATTGCCACTGACAGTAAGGAGACACGACTCGATTATCATGGTGGTCGACACTTGGATGAAGAGTTCTCATTTTATTCTAGTGCATATGATGTATCAGGCACCTAGCATAGCTAGATTTTTCATCAGTGGGATTCTGAGGATGCATGGTGTGCCTAAGAGGATTATATCCAATCAAGGATCAATGTTTATCATACGATTTTGGACTAGTTTCCAAGAGGCCTTGGGAACCCAACTTAACTTTAGTACTGCATATCACCTAGAGACTGACGGGGAGACAAAAGAAACAAGCTAAACCTTGGAAGACATGTTTCCCATATACGTGATGGACCAACAAAAGCATTCAGAAGAATTCTTGCCACTGGTATAATTTGCTTATAACAACAGTTACCAAAGCACCATTAAGATGGTGCCTTTCGAGTTCCTTTATGGGAGACCATGTCAGACACCTCTATGTTGGGATATTCTTGAGGATAGGGTCCTGGTGGGACCAGAAGAAATAATAAGACAAAGGATCAAAGAAGTGCAGGATCGACATAAGAGTTATGTCGATGTGCACTGTGTAGACCGTAGTTACGAAGTTGGTGATCGAGTCTTCTTGTGGGTAAAACCACATAACAGTTTGATCAAGTTTGGAAAGGGAGATAAAATATCTTCTATATTCATGGTACCTTTAGAGGTTGTGGAGAGGAAGGGGCTCGTGGCCTATCGACTAGCCTTTCCTGATTCTTTGAGGCACATGCATGATGTTTTTCACGTATCTGTTTTGAGACATTATATTAGTGATCATACAGATGTTATTGAAATGAGTTCCTTGCATGTATCAGATGAGGGGGTGCTTAGGGCTGAGCCGATATACATCCTCGATCATCGCATTCAACATCTATGGCATCAAAAAGTAGACCAGGTCAAGGTCCAGTGGGACAACTATAGTCCGCACTCAGCGATCTGGGAGGATGCATATGATATACGCCAACATTTTCCATTTTTGTTTGATAGATAGACTTATGATACTGTGATACACATTATTTTGCCACTTATGTAGTGTGAAACTTTGAGATGAAGTTTAGAAAAAGAGGGGGTGTATGTAACATCTCGCTCTTGTGTGCATTGAGTAAGCTTATTCTTTGAGGATAGTTGCTTGCAAGTGATGTGGATTATTATACTATTGGGAATTTGATTGTGATTATGAGACAATATGGATATGATGACATGTTCTTTTTTTGTATTGATATAGACAGGTGTTATTCACTTAGTTCTCCTGAGTGTGCAGGATTTTGGAACTTGAGGATGTGGAGGCATTGATGAAACCCTTGGACTCCGGATTGAGTTAGGTAGTGGACTATTGGGGTTTGATTGTTGTATATATGACATATGTGCATCTAATTATATGTTATGATTATGGATTTAATTTATGACATGATTCATTGATGATGCAGGCTGATGATAGCTTGCTGACCAGAATCACATGTGGAGTAGAGGGGTCATGCATGACTAAAGAGACAGTTAGGGAGAGGTGTAGACAACATCCCTTCCACAACCTACTAGCACTCCCAATATAGCTCGAACTGTATGTTAAGGACTACCTAGTTTGAGAAGACCCACGATTTCATGAGGGCAGCCTGCGACAGTCTCTCACGATGATTATAAGGGGTGTGCAATAAGGTAGGGGCATTATTCCATAGAGGCCCTTAGTCTCCCACAAGATAACTTGATGAAGTATTGACTCCAAGGGTTTTTGATGTCTATCAAGTCAGTTAAGATGTGAGTGGCACCCTTGGAGCATGTAGTGCATCCAAAAGGGCACGTTGCACAAGAAAAATAGAAAGAGGAGAGTGGTACCCTTAGACCACATAGTGCATCCTGAAGGGCACCTTGCAAAAGGGAAACAAAATGAGGCAAGTGACACCCTTGGAGAACCTAGTGCATCCTAAAGGGCATGTCGTGTTTTTAAATAATAATTGAATACAACTATATGGCCTTAAAACAAATAATGTTATAAGAAAGATTTAAAAACAATTTCTGTAATAAAATGTCGCCCAACCTCGGAAAATTAAAATCTAGGTCTAAAGTAATACTTGTGGTAAAAGTAAAAATAATAATAATGATCATTAAACATGTGATGAAAAGGGGGTAAGAAAACCGATTAAATTATTAAAATCAAATTATTGAGGGATTTAAAATTTTAAGAGGGAAACTTTAAAAGAATTTGGAAACTAAGGGAAAAGGGGGGGAAACATAAAGCGAAAGGGAAACTTAAGGAAAAAGCATAATGACTAACTTACCAAGGAATTTTTCCTTTAATAACTTTCTAAATTGAACTCAACTAGTAAATTAGTAAGGGGGTAAGTCATTAAAGTGTGTAAGGGAATATGGGGACACCTAGGAGTGATTCTTGGAATGCTTTTAGGTGGGTGAGGGAAATAGGAGTAAATAATTAATTAATGAAAATTAAATTTCCGTGCAACTAAGGGGATGGGTGACACATATATGGGGAGGATTTTTCTAAATTAAATTATTGAACATTAAATTAAATGGGAAATTGGGAAATAAATGACTTAGAAATTCTATATAAAGGAGGGAGGAGGAGGAGGAGGAGGAGGATATCTTATTTTATACATATTGTTACGCTGCAGAATTTTAGACTTGACTGACTTATCTTGTGGGAGTTGGGATACCTAGATCGGTGAGGAGTGGTAGCTCGGCCTTGCTTGGCGAGATGGGAGCTAGTTGTTCTTTGGTTTAGTGTGCATGGCCCCTTTGTAGATTAGGGGGCTAAGGGGGAAGAAGAGTACCCCTAGCATTGGCTGGGATGTACTGGTGAAGTCCCATCGGTCAACAAGCGAGAGAAGCATGAAGTGCGTGAGACAATGACTCTGAGTTGTCACCTTGGGCTATGGTATGCTTGATTTTATTCACCATGGTAGACTATTATTGACCTCACACTTTAATTTCTGTACTTTTAACTGTGTAAACAAGGTGTTTGACTTATCATTTTAATTGAGAACTTAAATTCCCCATAGCCTTCAGTTCACTGCTTGAATTGATTCCCTTGGCATTAGATCCCTTAATGTTGTGATTGTCCTATTTTTTTATTGTTTTTTTGTAAAGAGTTGTGCTTTTTACTTCATCCTCATCCCTATTTTGTCAGTGCACTCCTGAGAAGTCGGCCAAGACCCGAATCGACGTTCGTCACTTCAGTGCATAGCGACCTATTGATTCTAATGCCATGCTTTTTTGTGAGTGGATGATGTGCGAAGGATGTTTTCCAAGATGTCGACCCTATTAATTGTTCTAGGTTGAGTGATTGTCTTTCACCTTGTTGCGATTGATTACCACTGCGATTGTTTTTCCTTTCCCACAGTGAACTGCTTATAATTATCTACATTGTTCCCTATGTTTTATGTGTTCCTAGAGAAGTAACTCTACATTTTTAATACCCTTCTTGGAAATAATTTAAGTCTACATTTTTAATGCTTTTCCTGCCAAATTTACTGTGTGTTTTTTTTTTACATCTAGTCTGTCAGTTACTCTACGATTTTACACTGCCTTGGCCCACTCTAGACTATGTCTTATTCTTTCATTAATATGCATTTTATTTTATTCGATGGCATTTACTCTTGACAATTCAGCACACTCATCCATGAAATTTTGACTCTGTGTTTTCAATTTATATTCCTGGATATTTAGCTCTGTGTTTAATGCTCTCTCTGGCAATTATACTCTGAGTTGTTATGACTTTTTAATGGCAATTTTACCCTGCAACTTTTCTTGGCATTTTCACTATATATGGTAGCATTTTATTTAGTGTTATTGAATGCAATATATTATGTTTACTCGGTGAATTCATGAGGGTAAAATTTAGCAAATTCCATTATTAAGAATCAGCGATTTGAATGACATGCACAACAACGAAATGATTGGCATATAACAACATTTATGCTCACAATTTTATTAACACATTTCACCATTTCTGATCCACGATTGTAGTGGCTTAAGAATAGTTCTTAAGTCACAATTATGTTGGAAGTAAGCACCATTCTGGCTCCACAATTTTTTCATCAGGCCTAGTTTTATCCCAACGATTTGAACCTTACATCTCTACATTTTTATCATGATGCATTTGTATCACTTGTTTTTATCAATGCAGTTTTTACCCATTTCACTGCAATGTCAATGTGAAATTGATACACCGCACTACCCCTTTACCCAACTACTTCCTTGGTGTTTTCACAATCTAATGGTATCATTTTTGGGGTGTAAGGGTTAAGAATTATCCCTTTTTGGCTTGCATTTTTACCATTTATAGACTACACATTTATTACATTTTTTATAGGGATTTATTGGTACATCATGCAATGTCTACTATACATAGCAATCTACATCTTGTAAGTCTACATTATCACATATTAGACCCTATGATATCTTATATATATCACTCTGCGATATGACATGCTTAAATTTGCGTTATCACATCCTTATATATGTCGTATCTTTATGTAACTTTGCCTTGTTTTATACCCAGGGAAAACATTTATTATAATAGCATTAAACAACGATTTTACAAACAGTAATGAGAATGATTTTCTATATTTGAGTAATAACGATTTTTATATTACTTCTTACAACAAGGATTTTTATATCCTTTATGGTATGACAGTGATTTTACATGATAAATCTAAATTGTTCAATGGAGAGTCACATATTGATTCTTTAAATATGGATATTGTTTTTAGGAAAAGAAATTATATTTATAATGACATCCTTTACCCCCACATTCCGATGATGTACTTGATTGAAGAATCAAAACATTTACACTTACCTTTGATATGTGGTTATGTGAGTAATTTCTTTTTCGAATTGCGCTGAAGGGTTTAGGTTCAGTATATAACTTTCAATTTTTTTTTTTACGAATCCACAAGATAAGATAATTTACAAGGAAGCCTTTTAATTTAGTTTTACTAGATAGCAATATCACGTACCTAGACATAAATAGTTTAGACAACAATGATATAGTCAACATTGTCGAATGTTTAATGAGCAACGTAGATCATTGAATGTGAAGTAGATTACTTATTTAAGTGCATATTAGTTCACCCTTTGATAACTTTAGTGAAATAGTAACTTTTTGTGCAATTTGGTCACTTGTTGGGTCACATTTATGGTAATGATAACCTTATGATAGTTCACTCCTCATCACTTAGGCATCTCTCTTAACTGACAATGGTTTTTTTTTGTTGGCAAAGACATGTAATAGTGTGTGTTTTGTTTAATTGAATAACATCATATTGCATCTTGTCAACCAATTGCTTGAGGGCATAGGCATTGTCTTATGGTCAGTTATTTATTCCCCTAGAGAATTATATTTTTCTTGAGTCCATGGTCCAAATAGGTTAGGTTGCACCAAGATTATCATCATGCCTATCACCTGGGGACGGCATGATCCCTGACTAGGGGATTGTGGTGTGCCCTATTGGGTAGAGGCGAATGATAACTTGGCCTGACTCTGTGCTTCCCATTGCGGGTGTTGTTGTTCATTGTAGTTCTTTTGGCATTTGGGTTGTAACGCCTTCATGTGGTTGATTATGCACCATAGAGGATCTAGTTACTAGGCGTTGACGTCATTCTGTAAGGATGGGGGATATTGTCCTTAGTGGGTAATTGTCGTCATGATGTGTGTCCGGCAGGGATTCATTCCTATATTTGATTTACGCATGTTTCATCAAGTTTCTCTTGTGATAGTGCGTGGAGTCATATTTTTTTGTTTCCTATTCTATGGGTGTGGTTCTTGCTGTCAGATGTGTTGTTTAGTTGTAATCGTATTTGTCATCTTGTATTTAGAAAAAAAAAATTGCACTTTGCTTCACTTTTAGTCGTAGCATAAGAGGGGTTGTTATAAAATGGAAATAAAGTAATTATTAATTAACTAAAACTAATTACTAGTGCACCCATACATAAAGGAGGAGAAAAAATAAAAATAATTCAAATTAAAATAGAAGTGTGGGAAAATAAAAATGGGTTGGGAGAAGTTAAAGAGAAATAACTAAATAACTAAATTAGTAACTCTACAAGCATCCACCAAAATAGAAAATTAGGAGACAACGAAAAACCTATGAGTGAAAATAGGAGAAATGCGAGTTGGGTGAGGATATGTAACATCCCGTTTTATTGATCACACTTATTTTGACATATTCTTTGAGGACACTTACGTGCAAGTGATCCGATTATGGAACATTATTATTTCACTTTAATTATGAGTTACATATGATGATGATGATGTATCACAACTTATTTTTATTTTACATGTATATGTATTGACATATATTATTGACGAGTTCTCCTAAGTATGAAGAAGATATGACATGTTATTTATGTTGATTTGCATCAATGGACTTTCCTGGACTCCGGATTGAGTCATGGAGTGGATTGTATTTTTATTGAGTGTTTCATTTTACACACATGTGCTATATGATTGATTACATTACAATTTATGTATATGGATTATTGATATTATTTGTGTCACTGGATGCAATCTTGACGATGCTTGCTAATCCAACTCACATAAGGAATAAATGGGCCATGCACATAAACCAGACATTGACGGAGATGTGTGACAACTTCCTTGTCACATCCTACTAAAACTCCCACCATGACCTGAATTGTAGGTTAATGATTACTTATTTCGAGGGGTCTAGATGTCCTGAGGGTGGACTGAGACAGTCACTCGTGAAGAATTATAAGGGGCGCGCAATAAGTCATAATTTATATTCCTTAGAAACCCTTAATCTCTCACAAGGTCGACTGAATGGAGTGTTGACTCCAAGGGTCAGATAAAATTGAAAAACCATTCAAAGGTGAGTGGCACCCTTGGACCACGGAGGTGCGTCTTAAAGGGCATGTCGTTGTTGAGGAAAAGACATGAAATTATTTTACTCAATCATTTTCAGATATTTCATGGCTACGGCAAGATATATGGGAATATCACCCTATGTTTATAGCCTCAAAATTTGTTTCCTAATCCACAAGTATCAGTTACAATGGATTAGGATGATTTTTTATAAATAAAATATTGCTGAAAAATTCAACATTTTATGTAATTTTCTGAATATAATAGATGAAAAAGTAAATATGGATATAAAAGAAAAAATACCAAGTCACAATTTAACATAGATGAGATAGAATAGAAATCACTTATTTCATTCTAATAAATCAAAATAATCGTTCTCTTTACAAAAATCCCTGAGGAAGTTTGGACCAAAGTCAAACTTAGATATCACCGATGAAAACCATACAAAAGGACTTCTGACAGAAAGTAAAAAAATGAACTTTAAAAGATGGATCAACTTTCCATGGATTGATTCCCACTCGAATCTTCACAATATCCTTTATCATTCATGAAATTTAATTCATAAACAAAAATGTCTACACAGATTATAAAAGATCTATCAACACCTATGAAAAAAACAAGTGTCTGAATGATGTAATCCAGCCTTAAATCTTGTTGTCTACAATAGGACCCTGCTGTCATAAAAGATAATTAGGATTTCAATGAGTTAAATAATGAATCAAAACTGAACTATCTCAATAAATCTCAAGAGAAGACCTTAGTATGCTTTCTCCTTCTATTCTCCTCTTGTTCCTCCTTCTCTTTTTTCCTTTAAGCAATCAGAATTAGTTGAAGTAGTTAAACTACATATTTTAGTTAAGTTAACTAAAACTAAACTAACTTTTAGTTTAGAGGGAAATTAAATAAAATAATATTAAGGGTCTTTAATAAATAATAACTAGTAGGTGGGACCCCTTGTAACTCCCTTTAGTTTCTTAACAAAAATAAACACAACTAGTCACTCAATCAAACACATGCCTCCTTGTGGCTCCCATCATCATCTTCATAATTTGAAAATTAATATCAATGATATTGTAAACCATATCCAAAAAATATAATATCCAAAATATCCAAAAATAGCATGTTGACCAAAAATTCCAGCGATCAAATGTTTTCAACAATCAATAAATAAACACACTCAAAAACCATATTTGCCATTTTGGGAGGAAACTTTCCCTTTGTTGTTGTTGTCTCCCTTTGATTTCTCTGAATTGGCCTTAGGTTGTGTGGAACTGTTAGGACTGATCTCACTGATAACATATATATGGGCAAGATATATGGGATGAAACTGATTTGGGAGAGTCACTTGAGGGAGAGGAGGGGGAAACAACAAGTTTCCATTTATCATGTGCATGGTGGGTTTCGGTTTTGAGCCTCTCGCTTGCATGGGAAGAGTGTACAGGTGAGTCAGCAGGGGAAAATTCGACAATTGGGTTAACCGGTGGAGGAGGAGTAGGTAAAGACAAACTGGGGCAACTGTGATGTTGGGATATTGTTGGATGAATAATCTCTTAGAATCCGTCATTTTCAAGGACTTTATGTTGTAATGAGACATGAGGGGGAACTAGGATGCAAGGGACATGTTGGGGTTGGAAGGGAGGCCTTTCTGGCCTAGGATGGACTACCCCTTGTCCAATCCAATTAAAAAATCCAGCTTGGAAGAGTTGGTTAAACTCTTGTGGATCTGCATCAAAATGTATTGAAAACCTTGGCCTTCTAGGGTCCCTGTTCCAATTTCCTCTTCCCCTATTATTTTGTCCATGGCTTCCCCTGCTAAAGAAGATCATTCTTGTATACAGCGTTTATTAGCAATTATCTTCTTAAGAAAACCATACATGACATCTCTTTAAATATGAAATAAAGTGTGTCTCAACAACACATAAGACTCATGCAATCCAATCCCTACAAATCATTTAATACTTGCCAATGCACAGGGGGTGACTAAGGGTTTTGAGATATCTAAGGGGTTGTAATGAGAGAAAAGTGATAAAATGAAAGGGATTAGATCATGGTTACTTCTCAAAAAATCATCAAACAATCAATTGTGTTGAAATAACAAAACATATAAACTATAACTCATCTCTCTATCATCCTTCAATTGCTATAATATCGAGTTTTCATTAAACTATAATTTAATTTTAAGAATAGGGCATGCAAAGTGAATCTGGGAATGTGAGGGGATTCATAATGTGAAAAAAAGTGAGAAAATGGCAGGGAGTTAATGGATATTGTTCATAAAACAAATAAAGTAATTAATAATCATAAATTTGTGCTAATCTCAATCCAAAAGAATACCAACACCACACCAACATTTCTGTGTATCAAATTATTCGTTGTTCCAACAATTAAATTTTCTAAAAACTATCAATTCATAATAGTCTGTGCAATCATACTCATAATCGAAACATCTTCCATTCAACAATGATATTAAGAAAATGCCTGGTGTTTAATTTCTTTTCTTTCCTTTTAAGCATTTAGAGAAACACAAAGCAATATTGCTCGACCCCTATCCTGATGATACTGCATAACTATAAAAATAACATCCATTGTCTACCAATTTACAATTGGCCCAAATTAAAATATACACAGGTCCCTTTCCAAATACGAACAAACTTCCAAAACATGCCTGATTACACACATTCTTCATCATATCAACCATTAAGATTTTCCAACGAAACCATAGTCAACATAAAACCCGAGCCTCATTACTATCAATGTAACCATTAATAATATGTGCATGGATTCGATAATACATGCACAATGATCATAACCAAATACACATAGTCATTATTTCCATAATTAGCTATAACCCTACTCAGGCCTATAGAAACCACATGTGTTTCCAATTTGCAATTAAGACCATGTTGTAAGAACATAATGAGTGGAATCATAACAAAAAGAAAACAACCTTTGATTGTATATAATTACCCATTTCCAATTGTAACTCTTCAACCAATTTAATCATAAAAAGATGGGATATGGACTCAATGAAGAACTCCATAACCACTCCACTGATAAACAAAAATTTGACAACCAAGAAGATGCCCAAAGGAGAAAATACCATTGGAGATTAAAATTGGGCTCTGTTGAAAAAAAATGCAATGAGACAATCAAGAGCGCGCTCATCAATAACACAAATACTTATCAACCATAGGAAAAAATACCCTTTGAAACAAACCCAACAGTAAACCAGATAGCCTTCTTATCATGCCCAGTCTGGGCAATGGAAAAAATAGTCAGCCACGAGGAAAACAATGATCAGTAGGGTAGAAAAATCCAATGCACATAGTACATTTTACGCTTTCAGAGGATAGGCAAGTTAACTGAACTGTGACAATTATTCAAAGAATAGATCAAGACATAACCATTACTCATTTTCTTAAGAGTCAAACCATTTGACAACAATACCATTGAGGACACATAACACAGAGGTATAACTTATATCACCCCACAACCATACAATATATATTATGTTATGACCACCCTAATACCATATTTTGGGATGCTTTAATGAAATAACAATGAGAATGAGCCCACAACATAACTTTGGGTTGGATAAAATACACAACAACCGAATGGAAATTCAAACGTGACTCGATATGGTTACACTCATGAATATGAGGGAACAACTAGTGATAATACGCAGAACAAAACCATCTACCATTAATATAGAGTGATGATACCACATTCACTTAATATCCACATAGACCCACAACGATTTTAAACCGATAGAGAAACCAACGAATTCGAAACTTAAACAAAAACCAATTCTTTTACCTGCAATCCAAAACAATTACAGCCACCACAAAGAGAAATATCACATATTTACATAGTTGAAATTCTCAGGAACACCCAAACCCAAGAATTACTAAGCCATTTTTTGTTCATACAGAGAGCATAATTCATGGATGGGGTGAAAGAGTGAAAAGGAACCATAAATATAACAAAATAGCTTAAAAGGGTGATTTGGTTGAGACTTCTTTTTCCCAAGAGCTTGAAATGCAGAGCTTAACCACCAACAAACCAAAAATGAAACAAGAAACAATACTAGGGTGACGACCAATAGGGGGAGTATGGAGCCGCGTGCATTTACTACACGCCACCTCTATCTCCTATCCTCTTAAATTTGAAGTACAATACAACCAAACATTCACCAATTCATTAACCATATATTTAATGTCCAAACAATTGAAATCTACAATGATATTCCTTGTCCAATGCACCACCCAAATATTCACATGTTAACCTTTTCCAAGTTCTATGCCATATCATATACATTGCAATGTTATATGTGCCCATATCAATCTTAATTAAAATTGCATATCCACTAACCAACCATATAATAGCTAGAACTAACACGAACATCGCTTCATTTTTCCATTTGCATTTGCATGTAAACATTTATCATAGTTAAAACATAGATCCTTTCCATTTAGGTTTTTTTCATAGTTTTTCTTTCTTGTTTGGTTATTTTATCACTAACATATCTCTTGTATATATGTCGCTAGGTAGCCGATCATGATGATTTGTGACATGGTTAAATCATGGCGGCTGTCGATATATGCCCATCATTACAAAAAAAAAAAATCCTTGAATTGCAGAACATCGCATAAAATGCATCATCCACCTGTTACTATGTAAAAAATGAAACCAACGCTGCATTGTCAACCATGTAGGACTATGTAAGCAACATCAAAACAACAACAAAAAAATGTATGATATGTCTATATTTGAGCCTCCAATTTACAAGGGTGTCACACCTACTAGTATTATATTATTCGTATAGTTTAAATAATAGGGCTTTAGCAATACTTTGTGGGCGGAACTCATCGTTGTGATTTTAGTTGTCAACGCTCGTGTAATTAAAACATGAGTCAATAAATCTAGGTGGCATGACAAAAAGTCTAAGCCTAAGTCTAAGTTGAAAATCTAAATAAATGACTAAATGAACTAAGACATAAGTTAAAATATTTGAGATATAATCACACTCTAGAAAAATGGGGAATAAAATTTAAAGGGTGGATAAAATGCACATGTGTGCATGAAATTAATAAAAGGGATTTTTAAAATAGAAAAATCGTTGGGCGAAGGGGGGTCCCTTGTCCCACAAACAAGGGGGTTTCATACACCAATTTAGTGTGCTGACTTGGCCGTGACCTTAAAAATAGATTATTATCATTATATTATATATACATATAATAGTATACTAAGTCAAACTACTACTAAGTCTAACTAAAAGAAGACTCCTAATAAAAATCTAACTAAGATCTAGTTAGGAGACACTCTTTAAATCATAATTTGGGGAACAAATGGACAACTAAAAGAGAAAATAGGAACACATTGGGGAATGTAGGGGAAATTTAATTTTTAAATAAAATAAAAAGGGTAATTATTTGTGCAACTTGGGGAAAGTGTGAGAAGTGTGTGGGTGAATAATCATAATTAAATTAATTAAAAAATTATTTATTTGTGCATGAGGACATGTGTCATGGTGGATTTTTCTATAAAACAAATGTGGTAGAAGGGAAATGGATCTCAATTCTTCTTAGTAATGTTATGCTACCAAAATTTGGTTGGACTATGTTTTACTTGTGACATTGGGATTTAAAGCTTGAGAAAGAGTGGAAGCTCTTCCTTGTGAGGCAAGCTTGGAGCTATTATTTTATGGATTCTTGTGTGTATCCCTTTTGTGGCTTGAAGGGCTAAGGGGGAAGAAGAGTACCCCAAGAGTTGATTGGGAGGTACAGATGAAGTTTTTTAGAATAGCAAGCAAGGAGGATTACAGTGAAGGTGTTAGACTAGTTCGTGATCAAGCATCAATAACTATTGTATAGGGTATTTAGATTTTTGAATTAACCTATCGAAATTTCTTATCAATGAATTTTAAATGTAAATGTATTTATCTGAGAAGAACAATATTTTAATGGTAAAATATTTATTCTTATAAATTGGTTCTCAAGTTATTCATTCATTAAGTTTCATCAAATTTTACTTTTCATAGAATTATGAGTATGCGAATATTGTTCTAAAATCTAAATTGGTTACCAATTCTGGATAAATTTCTGAGCACATAAATTGCATATGAAGAATGTTAAATTCAGTTCATATATATATATATATGTTTTTCTAAATATTTGTTTAATTTACTACTAGATGTGGACATGAACAATTCTATAAATTCATACATATACTAGCTTGAATTGGAATTTACATCTTAACACAAAAAATTGATCACTTTCTATCCCAAACCTTCCCATATCTGTAGTTGAGAACTATTATTTAATAATAACTAATGATTGGGTCATATCTCAATTAGTTAGAATTGTCCTCACAATCTTGTTCGTTAAAATTTATGAAAATCCTGATATTGAAATTTGAGTGCAGGTCCACTGAATCATTCTTACAACATTACCCTATTAACATTCTGATTATTTTTAAATTGATATCCGATAGATGTAAACTCAAAATGATTTAAGTTGAAGTTTGATGTTTTTAAAACTCCTTCCTTGTATCATACATCGATAAACTGGATCACTTTTGTTAGACCTACTGTTGTTCTCCGACGAAGAATAGAATATTTTATTATGTTGTTAACTTATTGATTTGGTTCACCAGTGAGACAATTAACTGTTACAAAGAGATCGTTCTACTTTCTGATAAATATATGTTGCTAAATTTTATTATTATGATCTGTTGCCAAACAAATTCTTTTCAACCAGAAAATGCGTCTTATGAACAACTAGGCCGCGGAATCGATCACCACATTTTTTTTAAGTGGTAGAAATTTTTATTTAAAAAAAAATAAAATCAATTAATATAGCTTTATATAACAAAAATTAAACGACTCCTGCGATCTCATAATGGAATTGAATTGTAATTCCAGATACCACAAATTTTTTCATTAAAACTGTAATCTACCCCAAATTTCCCATTTAAAAAAAAAAATATTGTTAGGGACATTAAAAATCCTTTACTCTTAAATATTTGTTCAAACATAACTTTATTATCATGGTTATTGGATTAAAACATGTACCTCTTTGTAATTTAGACAAATTCGATACAGATAACTATCTTGTCTATGTTAATTCGTGCTATTAAAAAATTACAGTGTACATTAAACTATGGACAATAGCATATAGTCTGTTCATAATGTTTGTATTATCAAATATGATTCTTGCATTGCTTACTGTAACAACTATAGCGATTATAGTATGTATAACATAACATTGATACTATTCATATCATTATATATTTATATATGTTGTTGACCAAAGATCCAACTTATAACACATGTTAATGTGTAACCATTATATAAGAGTAAAGAAATTATATAAAATTATGAAACATACCAAAATATAATTTAAAATATTGAGGTATATATACACACAATATTATATATATATATATATATTCAATACGTAAAATAAAATATCTCTTAACAATTATATATATATATATATATATATATATATATATATATATATATATATATATATATATATATCATGCTCATTATATATATGTTGTATATCATATGAACTATTATAGCATTTGCACTATTCATAGAATTTGTATCGTTATAACATGTCAATCCACCACAATGTAATTCGTAGCATAGCACGTTGAATAGTTGCTATGCACAGATGTAATATCGTTACCAAGGGGTAGTTATAGGGTTGTCCTTCCAAAAAAGACATTGAGAAATCATACATCCTAACACCTATGGTTCTACACTTACACCACAAAAAAACCTATACCTAACAGTGTTAAACCCTACCCAACTACTGACTTGGCCCATAATTGAATAGGCTCTGGAAACCATGTTAATGGTTGATGTCATATCGGTCTGTAGGCATTGATCACTGGTTAAATCCATTAAAGGAAGGTTTGTATCATACTTCTTGAGCTAGACACTTAAGCGGTCGCGCCTGATGTAGACTCTCCATCTTCGAATATGTACATGGAAGTGGTATTCTGCATCCCGTCAAGAATTACTCCTCATTTGAAAGTGTTTCAAGGTCATCTCCGTAATCGTTTTTCCCCTTTGGTGTGGTGTTCACGAAACCCTACCCTTAAATTGTGTGTGTGTCGACTTTGGCATTGTAACATTCTTCTCTGTGGGTTATGGTCGAGAATTTGGAAACAAGCTCAACCCTGGTAACAATATGGAAGATGAACACCACTGGGGTTCCTCTCTGCGCAAGGTAAACCAGAACCTCTTTTCTTCATTATTTTGTAAATCGTGGATAAAAATTGTTGCGAACTGTTGATGGTAGCTCGCCTCCGTAGGTATTTTCTCCCACACTGTATGTATTGGTATCTCGCCTCCATAGGTGTTTTCTCCCTGGGTTCCACCGTGGTCGAAGTTATTCTTACTGTTTGATCCTTCGGTGTTCCTTTTTTGTTTATTACACATCTATTGTGTGACATTTTTAAACATTATCCCTTAAGTATGTAACTCGTTTATTCTCTGTAGGAATCCCAAAGTCTATGCACTGTGTAAAATGTTACATTGTAGAAGAATCGTAAATGTGTCCTAGCAATGATACTAGCATTATGTGTTCATTTGTAATGGATACCCTGTGTAAGCATATATGTATATAGTTTCTAATTCTTATTAGAGTCACGCTCTGTGTAATTATGTTACCGCACTGTGGAATTCATGATTTAGCTCTGCCCGAATATATATATACATAGGATAAACCCTCCATGGGATTCGTATATTCGTTTGGTGTATTTTAATTTACCACTCTGTGTAGATTCGCGAATGCATTTGCATAAAAGTGTTGCAACAACCCTTCTGTGGCCATTGCGTAACTCACATTATGTGTGCGAGGAAGTAGTAAATATTATGTTTGTGAGTTAACTTATGAGCTCCCTACGACAACAGATATAGGGAAACAATTAACCCTCTGCTTATAATTTACCATCGGTGTTTGTATAAGAAAATCGTATCAGGCAATTTTAACTTTTTGGTTCATAATTTACCTTTTGTGTTTTCATAAGAAGAGGTCGTAACATCGACCTTTTGTTCATCAATTTCACTTGTATTTTATATAGCATAGTTAAATATATATATTTCAACCCTGAACCTCTGTTCGTAATTTTCCCTCTCTATTTTATATATAGCAATTCATAAATTACTTTGGTTTATACACAACAGTATGGTAAAATACTTTAAATTGAAATGGATTTGCCTCTGTGGAAATTCATGATTTCGTTGCATGCATACTATTAATTCAATTCTCTGTGTATGCAAAATGTTACTTACCCATACATGGATTCATAATTGCACCTGTGAGATTTTTCATCTTAATTCCTTTGTGTTTAATGTAATTTATACAACATTGTGTAAATCGTAACCTACGCTCTGTACATATACAAAAGCATAGTTTTTATCCTTTATGGGATTAGCAACCATGTTTTGTGTGAGTTATTCTAACTCTGCATAATTTATAGTTTATGCTTTGGGTATGCAAAGGCATTTATTACCTATACTTTACGCATACAAAAGTATTATTTACAGTTACCATAAATTAATGATGGGGCCCTGTCTTGTTTTGCGAGGGTACCCATCAACTGATTTTGGGTCCGCTCCTCCCTGTTTGGGTCGTGGACAGATCATCACACCATCACCAATGGAGAAATGATTCTATGTCTAACTCAAGCTACGTATTGTCTAGTCTTCTTTTATTATTTGATTTCCATTAAATACTTATCATAGTTTACTAAATCTATTGTATTTCTCCTTTGCAGGTTTATACATATCAAGGGGAGAAATTCAACGAAATTCCTCTCTCTCTAAAAGGTATTCGATTTCCGATCTAGGCATGCATACTTATTCCATTCTTCCTAGATTCTATCTACAAGTGGAAATGGAGTCTTTGGCCTATGGTCATTGTAAGAATTTGAATCAGTTCAAATAGACACACAAGATTTTTGTAATTATTTTCAAATGAATACACAGGTTATTTGAAACCATTTTGAATAAGATTCATTGAATGTGACAACTACTTTACCATGCATTTGTGGAGTATTGAATCATTGTTTTATGTGATTATAGACATAAATAATATGTAAATATATATGTGGATTGTTATTAGTTCTATTTTTCTTTATGGCACTTGTACAGTTTGAAATAGTAATTCAATATACATATATCGAAATCAATGGTCAATAGGAAATTTCTTTATGCATGAACATATATATGTGTCTATATAACCACATGCATATATATTAATAACCCATAGAAAACATATAACCATTTCTATCATTTCTTTTATATATATATATATATATATATATATATATATATATA